>KV417497.1:384091-455599 GCA_001630335.1 Athelia psychrophila | reverse complement strand
CTGGTGACGGTTCGTGTGCGCCATCCTTGGACGAGCCCTGTTCGAACTCCCTTTTCTTTCCTTCTTTCTTCTCAGACACTCTTTCGGCCTTGGCAGGCGCAGCAACTTCGGTGGCGGCCACTCTCTGAGGTTTTGGGCGACGGATGATTTCGCGCCTGGGCTGCTTTTCGTTCTTGCATTGAGCAGCGGCGTGGCCTTCCTCGTAGCAGTTAAAGCATATGAAGGCGTTGGCGCCCACTTCCATTGGAGCGATTCCCTGTGACCGATCGAACGTTCTGGCCTGCGTAGTCGCTGGAGTCGCAGAAGTTGTGGTTGGGGCCCTTGACCGCCAGCTAGAATTAGATGATGCTGGTGCGGTAGGAGTGGTGAATGGTAAGTTTCTTTTGGGGGCGAACTCGTCCCTTTGGCGTTCGGCTTTGATGGCTGCATTCTTGAGTTTGTCCAGCGTCGTCATATCACGATCCCAGGACGAGATAATGTTGCTGATTCCTTGGTTTAGACCGCGACGGAACCTTTCGCGAAGGTCTTCTTTGTGGTACTCAGTCCGAGCAGCGATATTGTTGAATTTGCTTGCGTATTCGGACACCGAAAGGCTTCCCTGGGATAGTCTCTCGATGGCGTTCCTGGCATCGGCCGTGGGATCAGTTGGGTACCATGCTTCTTTGAATTTGAGCACGAATGCGTCGAAGTCTATGATGAGGAAGTCGGGGTCTTGGAGGAATGTTTTCTCCATGTCTTCGTCTTCGTCCGATATACTAGAGTATGAGTCGAAGCTTCGCGCACGGGAATGATGGGTTCTTCCCCGATGAGGCTTTGCTTTCTTGGCTTCGTGCATCTTGGAGTCGAGGGTATTTCTCATATATGGTTGTATCCATTCTCCGGCCTTGCCTTCATGCAAGCCGTATACGAGGGCCAGGACTTTCTCGTTGGTATCATAGACGTTGGCGTTGGCATCGAAATACCATTCTAGTCCGGTGAGGAAACGTTCTGCGTCGCTTCGTTCGCCTTTGAACTTCGAAGGTGTCGTGCCGATCTTCTCATGGCGATTTTGTTTGTTTGAGTCCCTGATGGTTTGGGCCTCGAGTTGAGCTTGGGTTGTTTTATTGGAATCGATGCCATTTTGTACTAGTTGTTGCAGGATTGCGATGACGCCGGCTTGATCGTTGGCAGGGGCCTGGGCCTGTATGTGGGCCGCGGCTACGGCTGCTTGGACCTGAGCGGCTACATAATCACTAAGAACTTGTTGGTCGATTTGGGACAGGACCGGGTTCATTGGGTTATTGCCTGAATTATCCTCAACCGACATGCCTCCAGCTCCTTGCGTTTCTGACATGCGAACTGCTGGTTCGAAGATAGAGTCGTTGGTTCTGGAGACTGTTGAAGTGTCTGACTCCTCGCCTTCGTGGTTAGAGAGGAGGTCAAAGTGATTTCTTGCTTGATGTGACGTCTCGATGTAGTTTTCCGACGGATGGTGTCAGAATAATTGATACGGTGTTGAGGTCGCAGGTCGTGACGACTAGGACGAGGGATGACTGGTTTTTTGACGGTGATGATAACACGGACGTGGGTGTATTGTCTTTTGCCGATGTACCAGATGGTCGGAGTGCGTGTAATGGTTTTAGCCTGAAGGACCCACTGTTGGTCTAATGGACCGGGGTTTGAGTCGTTTGGGTCGGCGGAGGAGGAGCGAGAATCCACGGTGGAGGACGTGGGAATGGTGGACGCGGAAAAACGCGGATCTGCGGTCCTGATTCTTTAGAATGCACGATGACTATACTGGATATGGGAGAGCCTGAAAGTACGGGCTCGTAGATCTTGGATTTGGTGGAGTGAAGTAAGACTGTTGACGACGGAGGGGTCGATGGACGTGTGGTAGGACTTCTTGTACGGGCTCAGCTGGCCTGGTAACGATGAAGGTGATGATCAGAAGAACGAGACTGGCCAAGATATAGGCGAGATCGGACGACGTAGTGAAGGTACTTGCACCGCGGCTTGCTGCTCAAGAGCCTGAATGTCTCTAGACAGGTGTTCGAGGCTAACGCTTCCGGATAGAGGGTGGCTGATAGTAGCTGTAAGCGAGGAACTCGGAGTTCACTCAAGAGTACAGATGAATAGGCTGATCTGGTGATGGTAGCTTATCCTAATGTTACAACGTGTATTCGTAGTCGTTCCCAGATGGGCCTTGTAGTGGTGTTGGTATAATAGTGTTTGTAGTGAGGTATCGATCCTTGTGATCGAGAGCGAATACAAGTCACTTGAGACAAAGTTAGATGTAATTCAGAATAATGTAAGCGAGACTGTACCTTGAGACAAAGAGGATAAGCTAAGGTCTCAAGGTCCAAGTCGCTGTCTACTTATATCAATGTAATAGTAATCGTGCTGACGATGCGGGGCCCTATGGGTAAGCGTGTATGATGCTAAGGGGCCCGGGGAGTCATAGATGTGTATGTAAAGATCCGTTGATAGTGGACGACATGTGGAGTAGTCGTGGGTGAAGTAAACCCGTGATGGAATGGAATGCGATGGAATGGCGTGGAAGGATGTGGAATGATATGGAATTGGAAGGAATGAGTTGGCCATGTGATAGATAGATAGGGGCAACTCGTGACACCACGGTTCAGATATATTCGAGGAGGGATTGGGAGGATGCAATATGTATGGTGCCCTCTCACGTGAGTAACCCGAACACATATTCCTTATTTAATCACTAATTTACTCCTAGGTACGGGGTTTTTGTGTCGGTGTAGTGTTCGAGTTTGCCCAGTATATCATGGCTTATGTAACCCTTGACCAGATTTTTGCTGTAAGTATCAGCACTTGAATGCTTCACATTCACTCGCATCTACTCAGATACCCTGGGCCTCCACGAGCTCTGAGCTGCCCTGCTCTGTGATTTCAGTTGCGAGAGACTTTCTGGCCTTTATAGCCAGCATTGTTCAGGACTTCATGGAAGTGAGTCGACAGAAGTCACCTGGCCAGCGCCAAGGACTGACAATGGATGCCATTAGAGAGGCATCTCGGATCATAAACAGCATCCTATGCAAGGTGTGGGGTGCTATTGGCCTCTATACTGTTTGTGAGGTGATGCACATTGCCGGTAATATTTTGTTCCTCGCTTTCAAAATGCTCACTGATTACCAACTCAATTATGGAACTCTAGTACCTGATGTTATGGCCAGGCTATTACTTGCATACTACTAGTTTGCCTGCATTGGCGATACTCAATTGTGGCATGTACTTTCACTTATATTTCACAATTTAATCAACCTAACAATACTCTCAGGGAATTTGTGCAATATCGCCTCCATGGCTACATGATCGCCACATCAGAAAGTCAGTGTGTGGGCTATACCAGATTTTTGCATGTATGGGGTAAAGATCATGTTCATATGACTTGCAGAGCAGGCAATGCCGCTGAATGATACTCGGTATGGTATTCCGCTTATCTGACTAGAAATATATAACTAACAGTGCTGCCTTTTGCATAGAATTGGGAGAGTTGGAGGCATCCATTTGAGCCATCACTCATGAAGGACGCTGTGAGTATGTCAGACTGCAGCCTCCCATATCATATCTTTGGTGCAGAAAAATGGCTTGAATTTGCAGCAAATAGTGGCATAGTACTTGGGAATGACTCCGGTAATGGTAACAATCCTTTATCACTGTACTATAAGAAGTGTATGTATATTTCTTCTTTTGGCCACGTGGTCAGCAATAATCTGACATGGTATATTCACTAGATCCACCTCCTTCATATTCTTATATTGACAACACTCTCTACGAGGAGAAGGGCTTGTTCCTTCCCATGCCTGAGATGAGACGGAGTATATTGCCCACTTGATTGTACAGACACCGCAAGTCCAATGTTTGGTCCATTTTTGCATGCCATTCTGAGTGAGTTTCTGACTTTGTCTTTCTACTTTCTATGTATTCTTACACCATATGTTCAGATGGGATGATGAAGATTTAACCTTTGTTGAGCTCCCAAAAGCAGGCCACCTTCTGAAGACTGTTATCACCGAGACCGGAAACTTCACAGTTGGGCCCCTTGACTACTGTGATGTCGCCAGGATCAAAAAGGCTCAGGGTGGTGGCACAGAAATGGGAGTATCCTTCTTGTGTTTCTTCTACAATTTGAGACTTATGTTTACTCTCAGTGTCTTTGTATGCGAGGAAGACCCACATTTGGACGGCTTCTATGTTGCCAAGTGTGCTACAAGGTGTCCCATCAAAGGTCTGAACAAGCTAGGCCGAAGACGAATAAGTCTACAGCATAGCACCCGAAGCAACAAGGAGGTCAAGATTTCTCTAAGGTCTGTGAGAGTGTCAGTGGACCCACCTACTACCAGCTCCTCAGAGGACAAAACTCCACCAGCTAAGTGCAGAAAGACAGTGGATGGATGTATATCTATGGGGGCCTCCACCTCTCCTCGCAAGATGTGATCCTATTTATCTAGAGGTTCTTGATAATTTGATTGAATGCAGACCTTACTCTAGAAATAAAGCAAACATGATGTATATATACACATGATTAGAAGGCTGTTCCTGATATTTTGAGCAGTGCCATGACACCTGAACTTAAGCAAGCCCAAGTGCCCAATTGGTGCGCGATACTGTGTAGGTAAAAAGCCCGAGATGCAAGATCACATCCCCACACAATGGGGATGGTTTTTGAATGCAAATAAATGGGGGGGATTCAATGCTTATATGGCTAGGGGGGTACTCCGGGTATTTTGGGCAGTGGCATGGTAATTGACCCTATGCAAGTGTGCTCCATGGGTGTGCAATACTGTAGGGTAAAAAGTCCGAGATACGAAATCACATCCACACACAATGTCATGGTGCAAATTGCCACACATGCATGAGAGAAAAGATGGACATCAGCACCTCCGACATCCACTTGATGTGGTCTTCATGCAGGCAGCTGTGTGTGCAACTTGATGACAAACTTGAGCGCTGTAGAGATTCTTAGTGTGGTGTGCGGGCGTCCGAGATGAGGACTGCACTAGACCAAGCCGAAGGCTTGCGACGGAGTCCGGGTCCGGAGACTCGGAGGCCTGTTCGACCCGAGGGTCTTGTTTGAGACGGGGTGAGGTGTGGGATGAAGGGGATGGGGAACGGATGTGATGGGGAACGAATGGAAGGGATGTCCGGAGGGCTACGACGAGAGACCGGGGTCCGGCGGACGGAGAAACACTGAGAGAGAAAGGGAAACGACGGGAAACTCGGTCGGCTCGGTGCACAACACGGAGCGAAGCGATCGTGAGGCGGTCCGGCTCGAAGGGACTCGGTCCGGGGCTCGGAATGAAGGTAGTAACACGCCGAAACACACAGGAACACGCACAGACACAGTGGAAAGGTCCGGGACACAGAAATGCGATGCACACAATTTAGAGGGAAAACCAAGGTGATTATTTGTGACGACCTAAGGTCGTATATGTATTGTAAGGTAAGGAGGGCGTGTCCGAAGCATATTCTACATCAATACTGACCGGTCCGGAGCTCGTGCCTGCAACCCGCCTCGTGTATCTATCCATAACAAAAGAAACAAACTCGTGTCCGTTCCGGGAATCATTCTGTTGCAGTTCCTGCTGATGCGCTGATGCATGCGGTGATACCTCGTGTACTGGGTAATGCGATAGCCGAGCCCGGGCGGGGTGTCCGGGCCTCAGAAACCTCGGCGGGACTCGGACAGTCCGGGCTGACAGGATCGAAACGTCGGTCACCTCTGGAAAACGTCGGACCGGAATGTAGAGCGCAAGGAAAGTGTCGGGGGTGTTGGGAGTTCGAACCGAGGGTGATAGGGAGTCGTACCTGCGGACGGGGGCTCGGGCTCGGGCCGGAAACCTCGGTCACGGACGGAAAACCTCGGTCACGGGCGGAAAACCTCGGACAAGCATCGAAAACCTCGGACGTGCAGGAAACACCTCGGACCTGGGAACTGGACAACGGGGACGGATGCCGAGTAGCTCCAGAATGCTCCGAAACCCCGAATGCGCTACCTAGAGCATGCACATGCTCTACAAGTGGTGGAAACACAAAAAGCTGACCATCCCTGGTCAGTCCGGGTGCGGTGGCGAAGGGTAGTACTGGCGGTTGAAAATTTTTCGGTGCAAGCCGAGAGTGCCCATTTACTGCCTTTGCACGCTCCGGGTACGACAAGTGTCTGGTGGAAACACAAAGGCTCTGGAGCGCGGGGGCGGGATGGATATGTCCGGAATCTCGGAGGCTTGGAAGTGCGGTACAGCTGTTCTCGGTCCGGTCATGGTACTGGCCAGTCGTGCGGCATGGATAGGCAGAAAGGGGAGATGAGCCCGAGTTCGAATGGGTCAAAACGTCGGCGGGATGTGGAGGGCTGGAGCGATGTAGAGGAATATATGGAGGTGAAATACTCCGGATGGACCGCTCAATCAGACACCCTAGTGACACTGGAACCTCCGCTCGGGCAAGGCCCACTTTGTTCTGTCTCCCGGAGGCTTCCGCTTCGAACGCCATAAGCACCGGGTCCTCGCCTTTAACACTCTCCGCATCCCGGTATTCTTGTACAGCACCGAGTAAATTCACATCAGCGACCCGGACACATGAGACGCGCAAGGGAGGCTCGGAGCGGATGGCAGTGCTGGGGGCGGCATATGTTGGACACCTGGGAAGCCTGATAGCACCGGATAACGGCGCCCTCACCGGGCCCGGGCATGGTGCGCGCATCGGGAATGGGGGATACATCGGACATGCTGGAAACCTCGGACGATGAACATGGGTAATTGGTGCGGCATGAGCGAGATGGAAGGCATCGAAGCGGTCCTGCAGGGTACCATTTGGGACATAAGGAAGGCGTCCTCCGCCCGGGATTGCAAGCCAGTTGGTGTCCGGATCACGCACGGCTTTCCCGGTACGGACATACTCTCGGACAACCGGACACTGTCGTATAAACTCGCCAGGTCTGCCACAGAACGTGCAAAGGACCGGAGGGCTAGGCTTACGACTGGAATGTATCGCACTGGGAGTCGAGCTAGGAGCGGGAGCGGGAGCGGGAGCGGGTGTTGCGGGTAGAGGTACATCGGACTGCCTGGGGATGGATAGAGCGGAGAGGTGCTGCTGAATAGTCCGCAGAGTGCTCAGTACGTCCGGTTCCAGAAGTGCCTCCGCTTTGATTAGCTCGGGCTCCGGTGGTGTCGTATCTCCGATCGCAATGGGAAGCCCTGGATGTGCTCCGGAAAATACCCGGTCAGCTGCGGCTAGGATCTCCTTGTACGGGTATGCATCGTCGACATCATGGTCGGGGAACTTGTAGTAGTGGTGGGTGATGATGAGGGACCGAAGCTCCGGATGGATTCCATTTACGAACAGCTCGTCCCTGCGCCCCGTGTCAAGACGTCCTGCCTTTATCAAAGACCCGGAAATGCCGAGGAAGTCACGGTGGTACTTTCCGAAGTCTGACCGAGATTTTATCCGGACTGTCGCCTGTGCGCTAACGAGTGCCTCAAGGGCCCGGCGGGTGTTCCGCTGCTTCTCCAATGTGCCGGGGTATAATGCGAGCACATCCTCTACGAAGGCCGGCCATGATGACGCTTCACTGCCCGCTGTGTACTTCCAGGCATCGGAGTCCGAAGGCGGAGCATAACGGAGTGCTGCTTTAATGGTGGCCGCTTCGGAGAGTGCGTTTTCGGCGGAGACTGCCTCAACGTCCTCCAGAAACCACTGTAGATCTCTCGCTTCTCCATCCCATCTCGGAGCTGTGGAGTGTCTCCGTACTGGCATCGGCATATTGACGGAGAAAGCAAGGGAGCTGTCCGGAGTGCGAATGTGGATAGTGGGAGATGCGGAAAGGCGAACCGGAGGTGAATGGAGGGATGCTGCGGGATTTCGGACTCGAACTGGCCGAAAGTGCGAAGGTAAAAGCCGGGGTGGAACGGAGCGCAAGCGGACAATGAGCTCGGGGTAGGCGGACTGTGAGCGAATGCGAATGCGGGAACACCGGGGTATTTCGGACTTGGACCGGACGGCAATGCGAAGGTGATAGCTGATGACAGGGATGGACGGGCACGAAGGCGAATGATGCTGGGATGGATAGAGTTCGAAAGAGATGATGGACAGGGCACTTAAAACGAATGCGGGTGAGGATGAAGGGCACCGAAGGATCTCGGACCTGAGCTTGACAAATGCGGAGGTGATAGCTATGTCTCGGGGTCCGGAGGCTCAAAAGCGAATGATGCTGGAATGGACGGAGTGGAGGTTGGGAGGGCGGTGCGGATGGAATTAGATGATGGATAAGGGATGGAAAGCGAATGTGGATGGGTATGGAGGGCGCCGAAGGATCTCGGACCTGGACCGGACAGAGATGCGGAGGTGGTAGCTAGATCTCGGAGTCCGAAGGCTCAAAAGCGGACGCTGCTAGAATGGACAGACGAAAAACCTCGGAGGGTGACCCGGCGTAAACCGAGTGGGTTGGGGTTTTATTGGGTGTAAGGGTCCCGTCTTAGAGACAAAACCCTCGCGGTGGGCTCCACTTGTAGAGATTCTTAGCGTGGTGTGCGGGCGTCCGAGATGAGGACTGCACTAGACCAAGCCGAAGGCTTGCGACGGAGTCCGGGTCCGGAGACTCGGAGGCCTGTTCGACCCGAGGGTCTTGTGTGAGACGGGGTGAGGTGGTGGGGAACGGATGGGATGGGGAACGAATGGAAGGGATGTCCGGAGGGCTACGACGAGAGACCGGGGTCCGGCGGACGGAGAAACACTGAGAGAGAAAGAGAAACGACGGGAAACTCGGTCGGCTCGGTGCACAACACGGAGCGAAGCGATCGTGGGGCAGTCCGGCTCGAAAGGGCTCGGAACGGGGCCCGGAACGAAGGTAGGAACACGCCGAAACACACAGGAACACACACAGACACAGCGGAAAGCTCCGGGACACAGAAACACGATGCACACAATTTAGAGGGAAAACCAAGGTGATTAATTGTGACGACCTAAGGTCGTATATGTATTGTAAGGTAAGGAGGGCATGTCCGAAGCATATTCTACATCAATACTGACCGGTCCGGAGCTCGTGCCTGCAACCCGCCTCGTGTATCTACCCATAACAAAACAAACAAACTCGTGTCCGTTCCGGGAATCATTCTGTTGCAGTTCCTGCTGATGCGCTGATGCATGCGGTGATACCTCGTGTACTGGGTAATGCGATAGCCGAGCCCGGGCGGGGTGTCCGGGCCTCAGAAACCTCGGCGGGACTCGGACAGTCCGGGCTGACAGGATCGAAACATCGGTCACCTCTGGAAAACGTCGGACCGGGATGTAGAGCGCAAGGAAAGTGTCGGGGGTGTTGGGAGTTCGAACCGAGGGTGATAGGGAGTCGTACCTGTGGACGGGGGCTCGGGCTCGGGCCGGAAACCTCGGTCACGGACGGAAAACCTCGGTCACGGGCGGAAAACCTCGGACAAGCATCGAAAACCTCGGACGTGCAGGAAACACCTCGGACCTGGAGACTGGACAACGGGGACGGATGCCGAGTAGCTCCAGAATGCTCCAAAACCCCGAATGCGCTACCTAGAGCATGCACATGCTCTACAGCGCCAAACAGCGAGCAGGGGGACATGGACATAGTCCTCCAGGCAGAAGATGACTCCATTGATGTGGGTTCACACAGGACGAGGATGTGCAGGTTTCAAGAGAGACAACACAACATTTGATTGAGAAGTGGGCACAACTACGCAAGGTAAGAAAGAACTACTTTGGTTCTCAGCGTGAAATACATTCATGATAGCATAGCTAAGGTGTGCCCATTACAATAACCCACATCAAGTTGAAGTTAACACCAATATTGTGATTTGAGGCCATGTATTTGGTAGAGGTGTAGCTCACCCAGATGCAGGATCCTTCCGGAATCTTGCCTGCATATTTAGGGAGCTTTGCTATGAGCTCAAGCAAATCACCTTCAAGGTTGAATTGTGCTCCTCTGGCATTGAGTATAGGAACTTAAACCCCAGTCAGTACCTAAATAAAGCATAGTTTGGGAATGACATACTGATTGCCTCGCCAGTGACAGTGGCATTCACAGCCTTGAAAGGAGAGATTATGTCTTTCACTTGAGTGGATAAGGGCGCTTTCTTGAAAAATTTGCCTGGGTTCTTGGCCGGCAAAGAACCACCTGAAGTATCTGCTATTGAGGTTAGTTCACAAGTCAAACACTGTGATGTAATTCACTCACAGTTATTCGGTGTCTTTCCAGTGCAGAAGACTATAGACCCAGCACACATGTTGGTGGTGGCATGAGGGATGTTGTGAGCCATGCAAAGGACTGACTGCATCCTCTCCCATTCGACGATTTGAGGAACCCCTTCAAGGGTGTGGCGGTCCTCTTTCAGGATTTCCTGCAAACAATGAAGCCTTGAAGGCGCGGTAAGAAACAAGATTGTGGTGAACTGTAAAACCGTGTCTCTTGAACCAGCATCAATGAGGATTGTGTTGCCCCCAGGAATCATCTTACTAGCCAAATTGGATGGTATGGTGCGTGTCACATTCCTGATATGATGAAAATCTCGAAATTCAAATAACTTTTTCAGTTGTCTGAAATCGTAATGTAAGTATAATGCATGATCTGCCACACACATGACTCACTTCTTATTCACATTGGGGCACTGCTCGCTCCACGCAGAAAATGTACCAAGACCTATATGAGGGGATTCACTCCATGATTTGAGCTCCTTTAGACTGTCAATGGTAACACGGAGTGAGTTACCTGTACACGCAGAATGAAAAATGTGGACTGACATGAGATTACAAACACCCTCATATTTAATGCTGTCGTCTTCGTCATCAGGATTCTTGACCTGGCATACAGATGGACTCTGCTCTCTATCAGAAATGGGAGGTAAGCAATAGAGCAGAATCCATTGAAGATGACCACCTACCCTCTTACACCGACTTCTAGATCTTCCAAGTACACTGTGTTCTGGTCAATTTGGACAGAGGCTTGGCTGTGATCTTCTGCAGCGGTCCGATCCATAGCCTTCAACAGCTTAGAATGGCAAGCAGCTTGGGGTTTCAATTTTACCCCAGAGAACAAGCCCGGTTCCTCAGGAATTGTGTTCTGAAGAGAATTGGATGTAGACCCTTTGTGATTGGCGGAAGCGGTGCTAACCAATGAGAGGCATCTAAGAGAAGTGTTTATCAGTGACATAGGTGAGGTGAAAAAGAACATACTGACTTCGCTTCAGCAATTTGTCCCTGTTTGTGTGTGTTCAACCCAGTGTCATCACTGTCAGAAGAAAGCTCAACAGGCATATTGACAGCCACTTTTTTCTTCTCTGAACGGCTATCCACAACACATATCAGTACTGAAGCAAGCATACACTCAATAGAAGCAGACACACTAGTCCATGGCTTTGCTGGTGTGCATAGGAGCCTTGCCTTTGGATACCTTGGTGGTTTTCATCCGTGGAGGAGACCGGTCATCATCGTCATTGCTGTGTGGTGCCCAGTTAAGTTCATGTCATGCTCTGTACAAGAAAATTACCTCGCATCTGGCTCTCTGTCTAATACAGCGGAGTCATCAATGAATGCAGTGTCCGACTCGTGAATGCAACTATAGTATGACTTTAGCATCTAGAGCAATTGAGTTTAAATTTAGGAACATACTCAACAGTGTGCCAATAGTCATCAGAGTTATATTCCATTTTGCCGTCAACAGCGGGAGGCTGAAAGACCAAGCATCAAACACAGAACCATCAAGAAAGACTCATGAAAAGACGGATACCTGTCGGGGTCATCAAAGAATTGAGGATCAGTGATCTCACTAGCATTGGAATCACTGAAGAGTGAGGTGAGTCAGCTCACGATCATTGAGTAAACCACAGTGGTGCTGGCCTCCATTCGTTTTCAGATGGAACATCCATGGCTTCAGTACACTGCTGCAGGGTGAGAGGAATTTTTTTCACAGCACTTGGCTTCGCAACAGGAGAACTAAAGACAAAAATAAGTCCAGAGCCGGTGCATGAGGTTCAAGTCGACTCACTGAGGAGTGTTCATAGGGTGAGGAATTGGCCGTGCTTTATACTGTGATGGACTAGGTGTACATGGTGGAGACATTTATATAAAACAAGGTGAGTGAGTCTCTGGCCATTAACAGTGCAGTGAGTGTGCTTACTCGTTTGGAGAACCCATAGCCGCCTGATTTCCCTACGGCTTTGAAGGGAGTAGACTTCAACGGAGTAACACTTGTCAAAAACGTAAGCATAGTAGTCACAACATGTAGCACAGGCTACTAACAGTACTTCACTCCAAGCGCTCAGCTGAACACGGGTTTTAGAGGGACTCGGGGTGGAAGTGACATGGCTTGAGGCACAAGTCAGTACTAAGCATAGATACCTGGCAAAACCACACAAGCACTTACCTCTCTTCAACAATTTCAACTTCAGGACTGGACGAGAGATGGGCTTTGTGTTTTGCAGGAGAGGCACTGATAGGTAATTAGTGTGCAGCTTAGATGACATATCAGGTCATAGTTACCTCAGATTCCCTCTGGATGCAACAGCTTTACCAGTGGCAGAACTCCTGTACAATTGAGTGGTCATCAACTGCAAAAAACCTATCACTCAACAGTGTACGCACTTTTTTGCAGAAGCAGCAGCCCTTTCTCTAAAACATCAAGTCAGCCACCATGATGGAGCATGAAAGGGAGAGTAAAGGTAATCACATTGGGTGTAGCGTTCTTTGCGAGCAGTTGGAGGACATGATCAAGCAAAACAGGGAGAAGGTGCACGGAAAAAGCATACACACACACATGCCTACCTTTATGCACTGGTGAATTCCCAAAGTTGTAAGTTACTCGCGGTTGCCAAAAAAAACGAGCCTCCCTAAATTTCAAGTTTCCTCAACAACGACACAACATTTTGGGAAAATTCAAGTTACAGATTCACACTATGGAACGAGCTCGTGTACACTGTCTAGGTTATTTAATATAAAAACGCAACCATGGTGCTAGAGGGGTGTGATTATGGCTATGTTGAATTTTCAGCTCACCAAATAATTTTTTCAAGCAAATTTTGTGATTGGGAACATAAACTAGACATAAATACAAGTGAGATTGATAATTGAAGTGTAGCAAACAGATGGGAATTGAGGGAGATATGACCGATGCAACTTCGGCAAATTTGGGCAAAAGTGGCTGATCCTGGTGAATTTGGGCACATTACACGGGCCATTGCTCCCTCAATTCCCATCTGTTTGCTACACTTCAACTATCAATCTCACTTGTATTTATGTCTAGTTTATGTTCCCAATCACAAAATTTGCTTGAAAAAATTATTTGGTGAGTTGAAAATTCAGCATAGCCATAATCACACCCCTCTAGCACCATGGTTGCGTTTTTATATTAAATAACCTAGACAGTGTACACGAGCTCGTTCCATAGTGTGAATCTGTAACTTGAATTTTCCCAAAATGTTGTGTCGTTGTTGAGGAAACTTGAAATTTAGGGAGGCTCGTTTTTTTTGGTAACCGCGAGTACATCACAAACAGCTCATGGATGGTATAAGCCCTTTGATACCTTTGGAACAAAGGTACCCAATTTGCACGGTCAAAATCACTCAGTTCATGGTAGATGACACCTTCACAATTGATCTCATATATGCAACCACATGGACAGATATAAAGATATCAAGATACTCGGAGTAGATGGCTACAGGTACATGAGCACATGTCTCAATTTTATTGTGTGAGTTGCTAATCCGGCCCAGGGAGCCAACAGGACGGTTTGTGATGGTAAACTCCCTCATTGAACCTTGTCATCACACAATACTCACACAACTGCATAACACTAAATAAAAATTGCACAAGACACACAACAGCTCAAAAATATGGTTTTCATGTTGGAGCACAACAGTGCATTCAATTTCTATGCTGCTTTTCCTTGTCACCCATCCGGCCCAATCAATAAATTTGTTCTTGCTCAACAACTCATCAATGATCATGCAACAGAATGTTTTAGTGGTATGTTATTGCCGACATGTACCTGAAAAGGGTGAGCTTATACTCATTATATCATGACACACAGAATGGAGCCTTGCTGAAACAGATGCCAGTGGTGTATGATTGGCAATCAACACAATCTTGAACTCTGAACAGGCACTTTCTGTCACCCAGTTGAACATGTGCAAATCTAATTACCTGCACAGGGGTGAGGCTCCTTCCTGGGTTCAGCTGTGGCCACACTCCGGCTCAAATTTATTCTGTTTGCCCCTTCCTCTTGAGCCCTCAAGATTTCTGTGCAGAAAAACCCACCCTTGCACAAGAAGGCATGGACACATTTTATGATATACAGTCTGCTCGTGAGTGAAAGATAATAACTGAATATACATAACTCAACCACCCACCGTTGTAAGTGCTCTGAAGGGCCGGCAGCGGTGTCCAAGGGGGGGACTGGCTCGTGCGCTTCAGGGGGGTGTTGGTCGTGTGGGTAGGGGAGACCTCCAACCGACAGTTCCAGTGTTTGGGTGAGGGGTGATGCTTGAGAGGAACGAGATGGATGGGATCGGTAAGGAATTGGGTGCGGAAGGAATACAAAGGGATGTGGTAGGAAACCGATAAAATATGGTACAGGTCCGAATTAATTAAGGGAGGGACGCGGTAGGTAAATGAATGTATGCGGAAGGGGTCCGGTGGGGTCCGGTACGGGTCTGGTAGGGGCTCAGTAAGATACGGTACGGAAATTGAAGTGCAATGGATAGGAATGGGATGAGGATTGAAGTGATATGAAGCGAAGCGAAGCACAACACACACAAAATGATAGGAACATAGCCGAAAACTCGGGTACTCAGATATGAAGCACACACATACTGAGGGGAAGGTAAGTTCTATTGTGGGTGCAACATAAGGTCGCCTAAGTACTGTAAATGAACCAAAAGTATCTAACATGTGTCCGACATGAGGCCTAACTGATCTGGAACTCTCGCCATGCCGTCTGCCATGCTACACGAATACTATGTAATGTAATCAAGCCTGTATGTGATATGTAAGTGGTCCGGAATGTCTCCAACATGTGCCGCAGTCCCTGCGGACCCATGATCAAAATACCCGAAGGATGAGGCAACTAGCCTGTGGAAATCCGGACTGTTGTACTGGAAACGTCAGCGGCATCGGCAGTCCAGCGGGAGCGGTGGAGGCTTCGGTAGTCCGGGAAAGGCTTCGGAGGTGTGGGAACACTTTTGGAGGGCTGGGGACGACAGCGGAAATACAGGAACATCATTGAGTGCGAGGGAGACATAGCTGTGGAGCCGGGATGGATCGAAATACATGATACACAGCCTAGAACATGGCCATGCTCTACACCATATTCAGAAGAAGTGCTCATCAAAATAGCATCTGCACGCACTGCAGGAAAAGCAGCAGCTGTGCAGCTGTCCACCTACGCAAAAGTAAGCAAATTATCCATTGCCTAGCTGCAATTTACTAAGCTTGCACAAAATAGTCATTGAATGAGGAACTATCAACGATCACAACAGATATTCCCAAGGGTGTGAGGCTGATTGAACAGTGTGAGGGGCTGGCAGACTGTCAGGAAGTTATACTGTTGAGTACAAGGAGTGTTATGTTTGGTGCAGTTGCCACTGATCAGAGCTAAGTAAGAACCTACAAACCTGTGTCATGTCTCACACTGATATTATCACCTCAGTGTACCGCTACCCGACAAAGGCAATGCGAGATATATGAAGCAGCCCATCAGACTGACAGGACTAGGTGGGGAGCACTTCAAGGGCACCATCGAGGGCCTTGTCAATATCACCACCCTCATGGGTGAAAACTTGGAAAGGGGCGAGATAGAGAGCTGGACACCTGCTCGGTTCTGGTGTTGGCAAGCACTTGAGATATCAAATCGGTATTTTGTGCACCAGAACAGCAAAGGTGATATGGTTTCTGGACCATTATCTACTGAAGTTGACCCTGATGGAGTGTTAGCAGTGCTTGCAGCAACAAATGGGTACACACAGAGGATAACATAGCCAGTTAATTCTGCCTCATCACCAACAGAGAAGGAAAACCCAAGTGAGTTCATTCCAGTTTACCTGTACACAAATCTAATACATCACCAGGTACACTTCTATCAAACCTGGTGAATTCAAGATGGGAGATCTAGTAGAAGCCCAACTTTCAGCCGTGTTCAAAGTGATGTTTATAGCATGAAATTAGTTCTGAGGGCCCTGACTATGCTGGAGGATGGTTACTCTTGAGTGCGTGCACCTTGTAAATTAATTGTGTGGTTCTGACACTAGTATTGCAGGCGGCCTGTACAACCAGGATGCAACAAGCAGCACAAACACCGACTACACCGGCCAGGGTTATGAAGTGCACTGTCGGTTATATGGATGATGAGGAAGAGGGTGATGGGGATGTTCCAACAAGCAAGATGAAGAAGCTAATAGTTTTCATGGATATTGAGTATTGAGGACATGTTTAGTTTACACATACTGCAGTACACTTCCTTCAAAATATCTGTCATCTGAACGAGCCTGTTATTGAGATTCATATGGTAGTATTAGCATTCGACTATACCAGTCCCGATTAGGCGTAGCTACTTCTGCTTCACATGTTCACTACACTAGTGCATTGTCTGAAGCAGTGAGTCACTTACATACTCTATTATATATTATGGTACTAACTCTAGTATAGAGTTCTCATTAGGTACACTAATATGACACATGTTCACTACACTAGTGCATCGTCTGAAGCAAGTTCTCATTACCTGTGAGCTGGGTACGAAGGACACTGCCAGGTACCATTGCACCAAGTTGGACAGTCTGGTGTGGCGTCACATATGTCACATATGTGGAAAAATCGATTCATTTTCAGGAACACATCAGTAGAAGCTGGTTAGGAAATGTGTCGGAGATACAGAAAAAGATGGTGGGTTGAATCAATCTTTTGTAGAGCACTACATGTGTCAGGCGGCACGAACCAGAAGAGTGGAACAAAACAAGAATGACGCCCGGCCAGACGAGGTCAATAGGGAATTTGATATCCAGAGCAGAGGCTGCAGAATTTTTCAGCCCGAATTACCCAGACAAGGCACAGCAGGTATTTCAGCATTTGGTGGTGGCAACAATTATGTTACACTAGTAACTATGGTGTTGCACAGGTTCCAACCAAAGGCATACTGAAAGAGGTGTGCTTATTAAAATAATATATATTCACCACCTACAAGGAAAATTGCAATGGTCGGATATGGAGCACACTGCAACATTGCACATCCGCGCCTTCCAGGTGATAGAGCTTAGTTGTGTCATACCACTCTCTGGGGCTCTGTTTCAAAGAATGATGATACTGAATTATCCATCAGTTTGGATAGTGCATACAGACAGTCATTTGTAATCAACCTACAGTATACAAACCGATATTCAATGCTAGCACACCAGGATCAATATTCTCTTTTGCAAGAACATGCAAATTAGGTCGAGCATGTGTGCAAGAGTACCAGTGTAGTGTGTTCAACATAAACACTCACCTTGCTCATTTCCTTCTCGACCCCATCAAGTTTATGTGTATGCAAGCTCGAACAGGCACCATATCTCCAGGTCCAATGCAGTGCAATTCATGGATCATGTGCACTACAAGGAGGCCAACCTCAATATATATGTCAACCCAGGACACGGCTCCATAGTAGGAATGCATATGGTCAATACCCAAGGCTATCGGGTGGTCAACCCCTACGGCGATGATGGCCTTGTCACCCTAAACTTAGGTGACAGCCTTGACCATATTATCATCATGGCCGCAGGGGCCGCTCAGGAAGTCATCAAAGTAAAATATTTCCAATGCTCTATCCACCTCTTGTATAATATGGAACATATTACCGAAGGAGGCAGAACCCTGTGCGTACAGGTTATTGTGACATCAGACTGTGTCTTCCACACAATAATGAGCTTTCATTCCAGTGAGTGCAATGTCACAGCAGTGAACCCGTCTCATTCATCTAATTGCAGTGTGTGTGATGAATGTCATCACCTATGACCGAGCAATATCATTTTACCCGCTTGCCTCATTTGAGCTCAGGAAGAACCAGGTGATGCCACAGCTCTATTGTGCATCCTTTCAACACAGACAGTATGCAAAAAGCAATAAAGAAGTACCATGGGAGAGAATTTGAGCCAGGCAGGTGTGACAGTGAAGAACAAAGCAGGCTACTGTTTCAGCATGGCTCTGATTGCAAAGTGGGTGATTGATGGTGTTGGACGCTGCATCTAGACACAATAGGTGTTAGCCCTCGACAATGGGTTGAAGATGGGCTGTGGGAGTTCGAACCTGAAGGTGACAGAGGCGATGAAGCAGACCTTGCCGCTCAGCCAGCGCAAGACCCTACAATGCATAATAAATGGTGTATGACGGGTTTCCTGTGGACCCTGTCGCCAAAATACTGCCTCCTGAGGCTCCCTATCTTCAGATATGGGTACGCCATTGCAAGCAACCTCGAGGCGATGTGGGTGCACCAGTTTAGTGATGATATAGAGGTTGTCAGGAGGAACAGTGAATGCAATGACCGCAAATGGTGAGCACACCATTCTACTCTTGATATGAAACTAATGACTTGCCAGGTTTGACAATATCATTGTGATGATCACAGAAGGCTGTATCAGTGTACAACTTGATGATGCTATGGAGGGAGGGGATGAAGAAGCCAAAGCCAAAGAGGCTGATGATGTCACTGAGTTAACGAATGATCATCAGTACCCTGGCCGTGCATACCCCATGAAGGTAACAGACTTAATCCCCAACGATGTGTTGCTTGCAATGTTGAAGAGGTATTGGGAAGCATATGAAAAAGAAGATAGGGGGGGGATGTGGTGGTGCGCAAGGCACAATGAGCAGAGGAAGGGAACAAACATAAGTTTTATGTAGGCAGACATAACATATAAACAGTGTTGTTATTCCTATCACCAAAACCTCTGGGCAATTTACGGGCAAATACAAAGTAGGCATGCCAATTTGAGCGGACATAGGGGGAGAAAACCCGGAAATAATAGAAACACAATGATTTGTGCGGACATTGTAGGAAAAAAAACGGAAGTAACAGGAATGGAGGTTTTGAGGCGGAAAAGATGGTAAATAAATGGCAGTGTGGGAAGCTTAGGGTTAGGGTGAGAACGAGCGCTTAACGGGGTTGAAGACAGGGGTAAGAACAAACTCACCACACTTTTTTTAAAGGGGACTCGTAATTATAGGACTTCCATGTTGTGATCACTGGATTCTGCAGCGGTCTTGCAGGGGGTGTTCTCATCCAGCGAGGCAACTATAGGATCCTAGACGCTGGTGATCAAGTCATTGATCCTAAGGAGTTCGCTACCTTGCTCGAGCCCGGGATGGCCGTTACAATGAGCATTGTATTCCACGAGCAGGCGGAAGATAGGCAAGGAAGCAAAGGATATAGACATAAGGACCCGTGCCAGTCCCTACTCAATATAATCTTTGTCAACACATTTCATATTGCATGTGCCAATTCTAGGTAATTAAAGAAGAATGCGATGGTAAAAGACGGGAGAGCAAGTAGCGAAGCGAAGAAAACAACCTAATAAAACCGATGAGAGGATGCCAAGAAAGGGTATGCGTGGAGGAAAGCTGCTAAAGCGCGATATTATACATGCTAATGTACCGGGATGCGATGAGAATGAGAAACGAGCGAGGGGGTGGCCGAACATCTAATCCCGCTTGCTCAGCGCTTGCAGTTGCACGTACTCGTAGTACGCGCCCCGCTGTTGGAGGAGCTGGTCGTGTGTGCCGGACTCGCAGACGGTGCCCTCTTTGATGAAGTAGCTGTGACAACAGCGACATCAGCGACAGTCGCCGACACGTTTGTAGAAATGCCACTTACATGCAGTCGGCGTTCTGGATGGTCGAGAGACGATGGGCAATGGCGATGGTGGTGCGTCCCTTGGCGGCGGTGTCGAGCGCGTCCTGGACGACCTTCTCCGAGTTCGAGTCGAGGGCCGACGTGGCCTCATCCAGGAGAAGCACCTTGGGGTTGCGCAGCAGGGCCCGAGCGATAGCGATACGTTCTGCATCAATCCATAAGCCTCACGCACTGCACATCGAAAGCCGACACTCACGTTTCTGGCCCCCAGACAGCTGCGAGCCCTTGCCTCCAACCTCGGTGTCGAAGCCGCTGGACACACGATGAGCATGCGGCGCGGAAAGCAGACAGCGGGACACTTACTCGGGCAGGGAGCGGATAAAGTCCAAGATGTTCGCGTTGCGGCAGGCCTGCTCGATTTCCTCCTGCGTCACCTCCGCGACGGGCTTGATCGCGCCGAGCAGGACGTTGAAGCGGACGGTGCCGGCGTACAGCGTCGGCTCCTGCGAGACGAGCGCGATCTGCTTGCGGTACTCCTGCAGATTGAGGTCCGTGATGAGCTCGTCGTCGAGCTGCCAAGCACACAATTAGCACAGAACGTGAAGCGGGAACGCGGGCACATACGTATATCTTGCCGGCGAGGGGGTCGTAGAACCGCTCGATCATCTGAATGACGGTGCTCTTGCCGGACCCGCTGGCGCCGACGAGCGCAATGTAGGTGCCCGGCTCGACGGTGATGGACAGGTCGCGCAGGACCCGCACGCCGGGGCGCGTGGGGTACCGGAAGTGCACGTTCTCCAGGCGCACGCGCCCGCGCACGTTCTCCACGGACACAGGCTTGCCTTCACCCGACTCCGCGTCGATCTCGGGCACCGAGTCCAGCAGCTTGAAGATGTCCGAGCCGGCGCCCTTGGCGGACGACACGTCCGGCACGAAAGAGAACACGTTGCCCGCCTGGATAGCGCCGAACACCGTGCTCATGAGCCCAACGAAGAAGTCAAACATCGAGAACTCGAGGTTGGAGATGAGGCGCGAGCCGTACCAGAACGAGAGCGCGATGACGAAGAAGCTCATGGACTGCGAGAGCGAGTAGAGCAGGTTGCTCCAGAGCGCGGTGCGGTTCGAGCGCCGGAGGGGGCCCTCGAGCGACGCGCTGTACTGCGCGACGCACTGGTCCTCGCGCGTGAGCGAGGCGACGGTGCGGATGGCGCCCGCGGCCTCGCACGCGAGCTGCGCAGAGTCCGCGTGCTCCTTCTTGTTCGTCTGGTCCTTGAGCACGACAACGCGCTGCACAGAGCATGAGCAATCACTCCGAAAACAACGACGGGCACACTCACGAGACGGATATAGCCGGCAGAGATGACGAGGGGCATGCACGCGATGCCGACGAGACCCAGCTTCCACACGAAGATGAGCCCGAGGACGCTGCCCGCGATGACGATCGCGACGCTCTGCACGATGGCGCCGAGGGTGACGCCCGCGAGCCCGTTCACCTTCTGCGGGTTGTCGCTGATGCGGCTCGTGAGGCTGCCCGTGCTGTTCTCCTCGCGGTCGAAGAACTCGATGTCCTGGCGCAGGATCGCGCGGAACGACAGCGCGCGCAGCTTCGCGGAGAGCTCGCCCGCGGCGGCCGCGAAGAGGTAGTTCTGGATGCCGATGGAGAGGGTCGACCCGATGGCGATGATGAAGAACCACAGTGCGACGCGGTCGGACTCGAACTGCCGCGTGTGCTTGTCGAGCTGCGAGAACGAGTTGATGCCCTTCGCGTACACCACGCCGAACGCGGGGTACACCATGCCCGTCACTGCGCGCGTCAGCACGCGCGAGTAGAAAATAAACGATGGCACTCACCGCACGCCGCGACGAAGCCGAGCGCGTAGTTCTTCCAGCCGGCCTGGTTGACCTCCGCAAGACGGCGGAAGAGACGCCACAACCCCATATCCTCGTCCGCCCACCCCGGGCCCGCCTCGACGTCGCCCGCGCCCAGCTTGCCGCGCTTCTGCAGAACCGCGCTGGCAAGCGACTGCGTCGTGCTCTTGCGCTCCAGCCCGATCTTGATGTCCTCCGCGGGCACCGCGACCTTGCCCTCCGCCATCTCATCACCAGCATCCTCGCCCGCCTGCGCCTCCTTCTGCTCGCGCAGCTTCTGCGCGCGCACGAGCTTCGAGTACGCGCCGCCCGCGTCCGCGAGCAGCTCCGCATGCGTGCCCTGCTCGAGCACGACGCCGTCGCCCATCACGTATATGCACTCCGCGTCCTTGATCGTCGACAGCCGGTGCGCGATCGTGATCGTCGTGCGCCCCGCGGCGGCCTTGTCGAGCGCGTCCTGCACGATGCCCTCGCTCTGCGTGTCGAGCGCGCTCGTCGCCTCGTCCAGCAACAACACCCGCGGGTCGCCCACGATCGCGCGCGCGATCGCGATGCGCTGCTTCTGCCCGCCGGACATGAGGAACCCGCGCTCGCCGACGAGCGTGTCGTACCCGAGCGGCATGTTCCCGATGAACCCGTCCGCGTTCGCCTTCACGCACGCCTCCCGCACCAGCGCGAACTGCGCCTCGGGCGCCGCGTGCTCGTGGACGGTCCCAATGAGCCCGTGCGCGACGTTCGCGCGGATCGTCGTCGCGAACAGCGTCGGCTCCTGCGAGACGAGCCCGATCTGCGTGCGCAGCCACTTGAGGTTGAGGTCCCGGACGTCGCGCCCGTCGAGCGTGACGCGCCCGCCCTGCGGGTCGTAGAAGCGCTCGACGAGCGCTACGATGGTCGACTTGCCCGAGCCCGACGCGCCGACGAGCGCGGCGGTCTTGCCCGCCGCGAACGCGATGCTGAGGTCGCGCACGATCGGCACGGTCGGGCGGCTGGGATACGTGAAGGACACGCCCTCGAGGCGGATGAGCCCCTCCACGTTGTCCGGGGTGAGGCCCGCGGCGCTGGCGGAGTCGATGGCGGGCACGCGGTCGATGGTCTCGTAGAGCTTCGCGGCGGCGCCGCGCGCGTGCGTGACGGCCTGCATCTCGGGCGCGAGGAGCGCGAGCGAGAAGGAGCCGATGAGGATCGCGAGGAAGACGTTCACGACCGAGCCGGGCGTGGCTGTGTGCGTCTCGTCAGCATATACTCCATAAAATCAAAAGTAAAAGTAGGGGAGGAAGGGACGGGAGGAAGGGGGGGGAGGCACGCACCGTGGCCCTCGTTGATGAGCGTCGCGCCAAAGTTGAAGCTGAGCCCGTACGCCGAGTAGATGACGAAGAAGAAGAACGCGAGCCCGCCGCCCTGCCAGATCGCGGCCTTGGCGTCGACCTTGCGGCTCTCCTCCACGTGCGTGTCGTACAGCGCCGCGAGCACGCGCTGGCTGCCGAACGCCTGCGCGGTGCGGATCGTGCCGATGACCTCCTCGGCGACGGTGCCGCCGGCGGAGACGTGCCGGAGGGAGAGCGCCATGTAGCCGGAGACGGCCTTGTTCATGACGGTGCCCGTGATCGCGATGCAGGGGAGGATGGAGGAGAGCGCGAGCGCGAGGCGCCAGTTGCGGATGTACGCGAGGATGAAGCCCGTCGCGAAGGCCGCGAGGAAGTTGACGCAGAGCGCGACCTTTTCGGAGGTGCCTTGTTGCACGAGGTCTGCGGGAAGCGGTCAGCCGTGTTCGATTGGGAGGCGTGTATGCGTCCATCAGACGCGCCTACAGACAGCTACTCACGCGTATCGGTCATGATCCTGGTCGCGACCTCGCCTGCGCCGACGCCATCAAAGAAGCCCACGTCCTGCCGCAGCACCGCGCGCAGGTACCCCTCCCTGAGCCGTTTACTCCCGACCTCGCCGGTGTAGACCCAGGTGTACATGTAGATGAACGTGCACGCGAACATGCCGACGCCGATGTAGACGAGGTACGACGCGTCCTGGGCGGCGCCCGTGCGGAACGCGGCGACGACGCCGGGGAGGCGCGCGGCGGCGTCCGCGTCGCCCCCCTGCGCGGCGGTGAGCGTCTCGCCGAAGACGACGAACTGCTGCGTGAGGTTGCCGAAGATGAGGGACATCAGGGGCTGTGGGAGGGAGGGGGCATAAGCGTCAGTCGTTTATGCGTGTATCCACGGGCGTGTATGCGCGGTGCGCGATCGGGGGACTCACCTGGGCAGCACCGGCGGCGGCGGCGGCGATGAGCGACAGGCAGTTCGCGACGTTCTCTGTGGGGGTGGCGAAGCGGAAGAGCTCGGTGATGCTGCACGGCTTCAGATCCACGACCTCCTTCTTCTCCTTCCCGGCGTACTCGTCGTCTCTGCTGGCGTCGTGGTGCGTGGCCGAGGACGGGGACGGGGGGCCCTTCTCGTCGTCCGCGGAGTCGCGGGGGCTCTGGGGCGGGTAGGTGTCTTTCTTGGGTTTCTTGCCGAAGAGGCCGCGCTTCTCCTGCGGCGGCGCGGCGGGTGGTGGGATGGGTGCAGCGGCGACCGGCTGCACGGTGGGCTGCTCGCCGACGGGGACGACCTCGATGTCGGACGCGGACATCTTGGCGGTCGGGTGGTGGGGTGTTCTGTGTGCTGTGGTGCCACGTCCGAGCGACTATATACGGAACGAAAAACCAAAGGAGGGACACGCGAAAAGACAATCCGCTAGCGAGAATGGAGGCCGAGCAAGACAGAAGAGCGTCAGGCCATTCGATTGCGGTTATAACGCTCCCGGCCCCGTTACTGTAATTATACACGTAAGCACGTACGTCTTCTTGGCCCTGTGGCGTCTCTCCCGCGGAGGCCTCCGACGGGTGGCCTCGGGTGTCCCGGAGAATTTTAATCGTCTTTCCCGGTGGGTGCGAGCCGAGGACTCTGTGAGTTCAATTGAATAAAGCCTCGAGGGAAGGAGCCGACTTGACAGAGACACAAGTCGAAGCAGAAGTAGAAGCGCGTCGAGTTCGCCTTCGAGGGAGCTAGCGGTGCCTACTCGCAGTCTAGACGCCCAGGTTACGTGCCTTGCTGGGCCCGATCCGGCCGGGCCTGCCGTGACTCAATCGCTGCCTGTCGCTGACTCATCGCAGCTTCAATGACTCCGCGAGCTGCCCCTCGGATGCGCCGTCGGACGATAGCAGTGGCACCATTCAATTGTGGGGCCAAGCGTTCGCACAGTGGCCTCATTCCTCCAGATTCGCAGCAACTCGCACCCGGCTCCTCACTGACTCACTGCGCCGAGCTCGAGCATTCGGAGATTCCATCTCTCGCAGCCGTCGGCGTCACTGTGTGCGCTCATCACTACTCGATTTCCGATACTCAGCTCGTCGACTGCACTGCGTGTCCGCACCGTCGATGCTCGATTTCCGATGCCCAGCGGCGCATGCAATCGCCGATATCCCATCTGAATCGTCTGCGTCTGCGGTTACTCTGACTCCTGAGATCATCGATCATCCTCGAGTCATGCTCGGAGTCGCAGTCTGAGTGCTCGAAGCCGTCCGCGCGTCCCTGGACCAGCCATCAGCACACAAGCGCGCTCTCGCCATTCCAACCAGCCTAGTGCCACTATATTGAGTATATCATTCGACGCGCACTCGGGTTCCGCAGTTAACCGCCAGTCTTAATCTATGCACGATGCTCGATGCTCGGCGCTCATAGTCGCACACGCGATCGCGGCAAGATAATAGATCAGAATCGCAGCACGATATCTGGATTCTGGATCCCGTCTACGTAGTCTCCAATTTCATATGCGAGTGCCACTCATCCAGTTTATATTGCACCGCAGGAGGAGCGTCGAGTCCCGTGTCTCGAGTCCCGGGTCTTGAGTCTTGAGTCTCGAGTCACAGCGCACAGCGCACATGTATAGTCCCGGTAATTCAATTGTCCGCACACCCTTGAATTCGAATATCGAATATCGAAGCCAAGCAACCGCACAACGCCCATTCCAAGTCGGTACATACTCGGAATCACAGTCTGAGCACTCTCTGAGCACTCTCTGGACCCGCCGTCAGTCAGTCCGCAACTCTCCAATCGGCCGCCTGGTGTTGAGTCCTGCTGAGCCCTGCTGAGTCACTAGTAATACTGTGCGGCGCGCACTCTGGAGTCAGCCGCCGGTTTATGCTCGATGCTTGATGCTCGACGCTCGATGCTCGGCGGTACGTGCTCATATTCGCACACGCACTCACGGCGCGATATCGATATCTAGATCCTAAATCGCACGGCCTACAAGGCTCCTGCAATTGCCATTGCAAGTGTCACTCGTCTAATCTCTATGGCACCACGGCGCTAGCAGGAGCCCCGAGGTTCGGGTCAGAGGAGTCACAGCGTACAGCACACATCGCAGTCTAGAGTCAAGACGCCGGAAGTTGGAGTTGCCCCGGTAACTTGATCGTGCGCACACCCTCGAATTCGAATGTCGAATATCGAAGCCAAGCGATCGCCACATTCCAAGACAGTACGCGTCACCGCAAGTGCTGCGCATGCACTCCAAATTCCCGACACACTCCATTGACCCGAGACCGCCCCACCCCCGCAGAATCCAGATACTACTTGCACATTGCAATTTACGAGTATGCAGCTCGGTACGCAAACCCAAACGCAGTATCCACCCACGCCAAGGCCAGCGCTCCGATTCGAGTCTTGACTTGGTCTCGAGGTTCCTGAGCCTGATATGCGTAACCACTCCGATCATACGGTATCCAACACGAGGCGCGGCAGCGTCAGCGTCAGAGGCCAAAGGAGTCGCGGCGCATAGAACACAGAGCACACCGCACGAGCCGCGTGTAATCGGCAATTGGCACTTCTCGGTCGGGCGTCGCATAGCAAGCCACCTGCATCGCGAAGATCATAAGGTATCAACTGCAAGCTCTCCGCTCCAGCTGAGCCCATGAGCCGCTGAGCAGTGAGCCGCTGAGCCACTGAGCCACTGAATGATAAGTGGTATGCGCCAAGTATTCGAATGTCGACGCTTGAGTTGATACATTATGTCGCCCGGCGGCCAGAGTCACGAAAAGCCACGGAAAAGCACGTGACGTTGGATGGCAGATGCCTATCTTATGTCAGAACCACTCCAAATATACTGTATTCGACAAGAGGCGTGGGAGTAGCAGCGTCAGAGGCCAAAGGAGTCGCGGCGCATAGTACACAGAGCACACCGCACGAGCCGCGTGTAATCGGCAATTGGCACTTGCTCGGTCGGGCCTCGCACGCAAAGCCATCGCAGCGCGCACAGCCCACGATCGGCAAGTGAGCTGGCTCTCCGCTCCAGCTGAGCCCATGAGCCGCTGAGCCGCTGAGCCACTGAGCCACTGAGCCACTGAGTAAGTGGTATGCGCCAAGTATTCGAATGTCGACGCGGAGATCCTGCATTGATGACAATGTCGCCCGGCGGCCAGAGTACCACATGCACAGCGGCCGGCAAGCCGAGAAATGGCAATTGCACCTCCGCACACATCATGATCACATCTCTGCTGTCGAATGTCAGATGCGGGAATTAATGATTCACGTGCTCGACAGGCCGCAGCGGTGTACACGCGGCTCAGAGTGCCTAATACTATCCGATCGCAAGTAAATGAAGATAAGGAGTTTTCACCAAAAAGGTTCGATAGGAATGATTTGGCTGAATCCTTGCGTGGCATAGGGTAATAGTAGTGCTGCAGCCGCAGCGGCTGTTCCATTCAAAGAAATTCGTGCTGCACCTTGGCTGCACCCCCCGAATTGGGATTGAGAAGGAAAGCATGGGGGACATCGTGGCGCCGGTTCTCGGGCAGCGCAAGTAGGTGCGTTGAAGTTTGAACGCTGAGCGTTGAACGTTTCGGGGGTCTGCCCGCCGATTGAGTCTTGAAGCTTGAAGCTCGAAAGCTGGCGCAGTTGACAGCACGTTGACAGCAACACAATTTCCCGCAATCGACCTTCTAGGCCAGCCCTTCCCGTGCACTCGCTCGCGCAGAACCTGCGTCGCTATCCCGACGACACAGACGCATTTGACGCTGCATTATGCCCGGTGGCACTGGCAGTGGCACGTTGTTCTTAAGTGGTGGCGTCACTTACCGGATCGGCTTCCGGAAGCCAATGTCATGCACGATGCACACACCTTGACTATGCTTGCACCTCCCCAGCCAATTCATACTGTTTTATATAATCCTTGGGCTCTCTCCTCGCACCCTGCCGCTCGTGTCACCCCCTGTGGAATGGTAGAGTCGCCCGTCGAGGTTCAACGCAAGCTAGTACTCAGCCGTCGGTATCTGCGCACTGCGCAACTCGTCACAAACGACAACACAGTTACCCACGAAATGGGCCACGGACGTCGTCGCAGGCCGCTTAATCACCGAGCTATATTATCTTATACTATGCATAGCCGCTATCAAGAGAGACTCAGCACCGATGGTGTGCGTTGACGGTGCGCTCAACCCTCAAAGCTCGTAATTTGAACTGGAGCTTGTCTGATAAAGATGGACTAGAGCCTTCCCCCTGGTGAATAAAGCGGCCGTAATGGAGAACAGAGCAGTAAAGGTGTGTATCTGTACTCAAAACTCGTCTATCTATGTCCATAATTAGAATAACAATTATGTGTTGCCCCGCTTACCACCCTAGTCCAGCTAGATCCCCTATTATAACGATACAGTCAATATTAAACTATAGTCGAAGAGATCTGATACTAATCTGCAGTTTTAAATATCCAGGTCAGGGTCCAGCCCCTCCCCCGCATCCGAACGGAAGCCGCTGATACATAATATCCTCTTCCACAGCGAGCGCACACACGCAAATGGGCGGATAACAGGTTTCCGTGGCCTGTGCCTGGAGCGCGAGCTGAATAGTAGGTTAAGGCAGTGCGCAGAACGATCCCTCACCATACCACCACCATGCGCGCCACTGTCTGGCATCAAACTGCAGCCATCCGAGTCTTCCGACGCTGTGTCTGTTGCTTCTGGCCCCCCGGTTTGGTGCTCCGTGTACATCTCCAGTTCCTCCTGTTCCGGTCGTCGATGTGAGCACCACCTTCAAAGAAACCAGGGGAGGAGGAACCAGGATGTCTCACCAGCAGTACTGCACTCTCGGTGGCCCCGTCTGCCAAGCTACCACTGCTCTGCAAGCCGTCCGGTTCGTGATCTTGGGTGGTCGATGGCGCCGCCTGGGCGTGGTTTGATTCATCCGATCCATCGAGTCTCACAGCCGCGGCAGAGTAGGAGATGTGGTAGTTGTTGATAACAATGATGTCCCGCATATCGTACATGCCCCCGGCGATATTGTACATGGCGCTGTCGTGGAGGTGGTTCTGGGATGTGTGGTGGCTGGACATAATTTGGGTCTGCCAGAGACCTTGGAGGGAGAGCCGAATGCAAAAAGTCGTGTTTGTAGAGATAAATCCTGCCGCCCGTGTTAGTTATATACTGCGGCAGTGATTAGTCCTCTATAGCAAGTCGTCCCATTCTATGTTTCGCATATTGCAAATGGGCGAGTACCTTGAACTAAGTGGCTTCGTGATACACTTACATCCAGGAAGCAACGAGGCAGAAAAAACTAGAACAAATTATGTGATTTCATATGTCGCGAGCGCTCTTCCCGTCACGGGGCTCGTACCGCAATAGGTACCTTGAACAAGGATCGAGAGACATTTGCGTCCAGGAAGCCATGCGGTGATTTCATAAGCTCTGTAAATTTGATCTTTCTGTATTATGATCAATTGATTAAGGTGGAGGGGACACTTACATCGAGAAAGCCATGAGGCGGCAGGTACTTTTGAAGCATCTAGAACGAGTAAGATCATTTAGGTCGAGGAAGCCACGAGGCCCACTTGATCGCCACATCGTATGTGCTTGCCGTGGCCAGCGTGTAGATCCTTTGAGCTTTCCTCTATCAATCGCGCCGGGCAAGTCGAAACATCTATTGATCGGGCTTCTTGGCTTGCTTTTTTGACAAGCCGTCCGAATATGCCTCACTGCCCGCCCTGAAATGAACTTGAGTGTTCGCTTGGTACTCCCCCTCGAGAGTAGATCTTGGTAAATCATCAGCTAGACAATGACAGAACGCCTCGCGCGGTCATGAATCGGTGGGAGATCAAAACAAGCACAATGGCTGAGTAACCTGAGAACTTCGGGAGGCGGGCGATGATGCCAGAAGAGGAACGCCCCTGAGCCTGCAGCCGGCGCGCATTCGCTTTTCCCGGCCTCCCCCGTCTTGACCAAAATTCTCTAATCTTCTAAACTCAGTGACCTTCTCGACGACTCGCCTCTTATTTGCGCTATGTCTTTGCCGCCAACACTGGTACTATAGTACAGTGCTCTGCATATGACTCTGGAGTGTCATATTTTCTCTACATTCGAGTTCGGTGCCATTCGCTGCCTGCGTGGGGAGCCCCAAGTCATGGTAATTAAGGCTTGCCCGAAGCCGCTGCCCTGACATGGATGGACGTCGCTCGAGCTTTAAAAATCGTTGCAATCACACCCACGGAAGGATGCAGACTTCGAGCCTTTTCTCGATGGCCCTAGTGGAATAAAGTAGGTTGTTGCAGATGTGGATGGGCCTTGGGTAAGTCACCAGTGACAGTTCGGAATTCTCCAGATGTCGACTGTCGCCGAAATTGAATTCGAGAAATGATGACACTCCAGTGTCATATGCCAAGCACCGTAAGGTAATGCCTTTCATTTGCCTCAAGGTTTGTCCTCAAAAGCCACCTGTCCGCGTATATTAATGCTAGACAATAGCAAGCTCAGAGATTGCTCCAAAGTGCGTAGCAGCTGTCCAGAGCTGACCGTGGCGTCGATTTGATCCCACTCCGAGAGTCCGCGTCATCCTTGGGGCAAGGGTGTTAAATTGACCGGGAGTTTGGCGTCGATTGCTGATTATTGCTGAAATGTTTCTGTGATCAGTGCATCCAAGCTTCAGCTTGAAGTCCTGGGGAATTATCAGTATGTTTGGCTCGCAGCCTCAACACTCTATCGTGCACCTCCATTATTTTGCGCCCTCCAAGGAACCTCATTGGCTGGCCACATTTTTACTATAACGGTCAGACTCGATAGATCCGAAATGTTTTCATCCAAAATGAAAGTCTAACCCCTCGGCCGACTTCTTCGTTAAGTATTCCGATCTTGGAAGAGATTTCCCTGGAAAATCCAATTTTGCAATCTTGTCTTCTGATGCGTCGAATGCGTATACTACATTTACGCTGGACACCAAAGCTCCCTTTTTGCTGGCTTGTCTTGTCTTTACTGCGGTCTATCTGGCTAAACGCTGATCCTGGGCAGCTTGATACGGATGACGGATGACGTTGGAACGCTCAGGCTGGTTCAGGCACTAACAATGTATATACTTCGCGGGCGGTGCTTACTTTGGTCTACCCATGTCATTTCACGCCTCACGAGGACTCTTGCCTGACTAGGCCAGCTCAAGATCGGCGAATGTTGTCACCATGAAAGCATCGCCCTATCGCATGCATTGCCACCTGGCCGTCATTTCCCGGGGGAATGTCCGACGCACGGATAACGCTTGAAACATTATATCAGGTCACAAATGAAGCACCTGGGACACTTTTTTGCGACCCCTCACAATGGATACAAATATTTCTCTCGCGCTAGCTTTCGTCGTGCTAGTCTCTGTCTATCTAGCCAGGAGAAAGACGAGGGGGTTACAATTCCCTCCCGGCCCTCCTGGACGGCCGCTGATTGGCAACGTGTTTGACATGCCCAGAAGCAATGAGTGGGTCCAGTACAAGGAATGGGGCCAGAAGTCCAGTGAGTGCGAGAGCTTCACGATCTACCGCGCACTAATCCGAACCACACAATATTCAGAGTCGGACATTATACATCTCAGCATATTCGGAACACATCTCATCATTCTTAACTCATTGGAGGCCGTTTCCGATCTGCTAGACAAGAGATCAGCAATCTACTCGGATAGGTCAGCTCTTCCACACTGATGTGGAATGCGGGCTCACAACAGACATCACAGACCCGAGACACCCATGATGGATTTGTGAGTCGTGTAATGCTGAAACGTGCTCTGGCTAAAGGTGTCTTGGTCAGGATGGGATGGTCTTGGACCATGGGAGTGATGCCAGCCAACGCAGAATGGCGATCTCAGCGTCGACATTTCCGGCAGGAATTTGACGGGGGAGAAATACGCAGGCATTATCCCAGCATTATCAGTGCTACCAACGACCTACTCAAGCGCTTTATCGATACACCCGATAAATGGGGAGATCACCTTCGCCAGTACGCCTTCCTCTCTATACTCAATCTATATTTACTCAAAGGGGTGCGTTTCCAGTATGGTAGGCGCTATTATCATGGACGTCGCCTACGGCATCGAAGTGCTCCCTGTGGGCGATCCATACATATTGACAGCCGAAGCATCCTTTGCTAACGTGACAAAGGTTTGCGTCCCTGGTGCGTACTTGGTGGACACTGGACATGCTGCCAATTCTGAAATATGTGCCATTCTGGATGCCCGGCGCTGGGTTCAAGCGGAAGGCCAAGGAGTGGAAGAAGCTCACCGATGCCATTCTTGAAGCTCCATTCGAAGCCATGAGACGAGAAATGGCGAGACCATTGTGAACTGTGAGACATACGACACAAGCTAATTAGTCAGCGTAGGATAATGGCAGTGCGAAAGCAAGCTTTTGCTCACGGAATCTACAACATGCAGAAGACAAGGGCGATCTAAAATCGGAGGAGCCGCACATAAAAGCCGCCGCTGGAGGGATGTACGGTGGTATGTTCCTTTATTTCTCGTGTAAATCAACGCGGTGATGTATCTTGTCTATTGTAGCTGGCTTTGACACGGCAAGTTGTATTCATATGGTCCAGTATAGCATTGCTCACGCTCGTGGTTCAGATCTTCGCGTTTCTCGAGACGTTCATGTTGGCCATGGTCCAGCATCCCGAGGCGCAACAAAAGGCTCATGCCGAAATCGACGCCGTACTGGGCTCAGGTCTACCGACCTTTGAAGACCAAAAATCTCTACCGTATTTGTCGGCCCTGATTATGGAGTGCTCGCGCTGGGAACCGGTAGCTGCTTTCACTATACCCCGCATGCTCACAGTGGACGACGAGTACAGAGGATATCTCCTTCCGAAAGGCGCCTGTATTATTCCTAACATTTACCAAATCTCGAAAGACGAAGAGACCTACCCAGAACCGTTTTCTTTTCAGCCGGAGCGCTACCTCAAGGATGGAAAGATTGACCACTCTGTCATGAACCCAACGACAATGGGTATGTTTGGTTATGGACGAAGAATCTGGTGAGTCCACAATGTACTACATTTCTCCCTAGCTTTCGCTCACTGCTGTCTCTCCCAGTCCCGGGCGGCATCTGGCTGAGAAATCTGCTTGGCTAGCAGCCGTGTCTATACTGGCGATGTTCCGTATTTCCAAGGCTGTTGACGAAGACGGAGCGATCATTGAACCGTCTGGTCGGTACACATCTGGGATGACGAGGTGAGCTGTATGATACTAACTTTCAAGGGTTTTTGGTTGACCCTGTCACCGGGAGGCATCCCGAGGTATTCCAATGCCAGATCACGCCGCGTTCCAATGAAGCTCGAGACTTGATCAATGCCACTGAGGGCGACGCGACCGGACAGTGATTTCGCAATTTACCCGCAAGTATTCATTTCCCACCATTTGTCGTATATAACTATGCAAGGCGCGGCTTATCACATCAAAAGCACATCAGGTTTGATAAAAAGACTATGCTGATAGGTTTATAGAAACATAAGACAGAGTGCATAGAGTGCTAATTGAGAATATTTTGGCCTTTTTTCGCATACAGTTGATATACGTGGCATGACCCCAGGAAAGCGTTTCTGCGCCAGCGGTAACAGGTTACCAATCCAAAGAACAATGTACATCGTCGTGATACACACCAGTTGCCGACGTTTGCTCTTCAAGTTGATGCGGTGGCTTTTGCCCCACTTTCCTGTGAATGTGAACTGCGAAGGACGGCCAAAGTTAACAGAGAATGATGAAAGATGCGATGGGCCATGGGAGCCGAACTTGAACGTTGAACCCGAACTTCAAACGGATGTCATTAGTCTATTGGATTGGAATATTCGGGGCTTCATCAAATCATCAGAGGGTCCTTGGCGATGCACTCCAGCTGTTGGGGTTTACCCAGCGCGCACAGAGAGCACTGAGCCTTTGAAGCATACCAATTAATCAGTAAATTAATTGATTCTAATAAAACCCATAGCTGGGAAGAAAAAGCTGTTGGGATGCTGAGTGAAAACCGGGTCATACTTACCGTGAGCCTCGACGAGCGGTGAGTGGGTTGAACGGAAGCAGCAGACTCGGATCAAATGTCTTGGATAATAAGCATAGCCTTCGGTCTATGGCACTGTGCGAGTGCTGAGCGCTGAGAGCTCAGTGGTGATGGCAAATCCCACGCCTCGATTCGCGAAATGTAGCAGAATCAGCCGATGCTGCATGGCCGCTGTTGTGGTTGTTGGGCCAGCACTGCAGACGATTCCGTCTGATTCCGTATTGAGGGCTGGGGTAAATGCTTGACGATTGTCAGGTGGAGCATGCCAAACGTGAGATTCATTTTTCACGCAGTTGAACCTGAAGGGAAGCCTATAGCTAAAGTAAAGGTCGAGAATGTTTAAGATGGCAACGGCGGGATCCTCCGAGTCGATGAGCGGTTGAATGGAAGCAGCAAATTCCGATCAAATGTCTAGAAGAATAGGCATAGTATTCGGTCGATGGCTATGTGCGAGTGCTGAGCGCTCAGCGGTGATGCGGCGAATTCCACGCCTCGGGCTTGAAGGGGCTCGAAATGCGGTACTTAGAATCGCCCGGTGCTGCATGGCCGCTGTTGGGGTTGTTGGACCAGCAGACAATTCCGTGTGATTCCGTAATGAGGGCTGGGGCAAATACTTGACGATTGTCGGGTGGAGCATGCCAAACGTGAAATTCATTTTCCACGCAGTTAAACTGAAGGAAAGCCTATAGCCAAAGTAAAGGTCAAGAGAATATTGAAGATGGCAACGGCGGCCATCGCCACCCGCCCGATCGACGGGGTTTGTAGCTAAACTCGGTCCTCCTTCCACCTCGACCACCAAACACATCTACATCCCGCTTTCGCCGATCTTCTATCTATGTCTGCCGTTTTATGCCGCCTGCATTGACCTGCTATTTCGGCTGCATAGAACGGCTTAATATGTTATGGCCATCAGTTATATCATATTGCCAACTCTGTCGACAAGCTCAAATGTGGGGGTCGCACCTTGCTCACCACTTGAGCCATATCTCTCGTCTCTTAGTCCAGGGAGCTCAGAAAGTACTCTTCAAACAATCGATAGGCCTTCGGTAAATCGGTCAGGCGTGCCCGCTACGTATATATAGCCCAAGTATCGCCTCAAACCTCACAGTGCCCGCTTGCCGAAACTGTATTTGCCCCCAGCGCATCCGGCGTTCTCGAGTCGTTCTCATGCATCATCTTCCTTTTTTTTTGTCTGGCAAGTTTTGTCCGCCCTGTGGGCGATGCTTATTTCCCATGGCGTATATAAATGAGCGCGTATGTTCCCATTTCCTCATTCAAACTCGCTTCATTCCCTCATTCAACCTCTTAGCTCCTCCCCTTCACCGTCTAATACCAAATAACACGCGATGAAGTGCTTCTCTACTGCCATCCTCGCATCCCTCTTCGTCATCGTTGCTTATGCGCAAAACATCGTCATCGCGGCGCCGGCTGCTCAGTCCAGCGTCACACCCGGCGAGAGCATTCGAGTCCAGGTTAATGTACCTGTGAGCCTCTTTCCTTTCATCCCACAATATAACGCACCAAACTGATCCTGTCGCGCGACTACCAGGATTCTCTTTCGGCCTCCACAGAAGTGGCTGTTGTAATCGCCATGATCGGCTGCACAACCTCACCCGCACATTGTCCGGCGCCCTCTGAGCAGCTCGGGAACATATTATACAACGGCGTGTACAGGCCCACTCTGGTCGGTACTACCAAAGTGCAGAACTTCACGGTCACGGTTCCGTCGGGCTTGAAAGCGGGGCAAGCGGTGCTGAGTGTCTCTCACTTCAACCTCATCGGGGTGAGCCCTCCTTTCTTCTTCAGTTTACAGAGTGAGATACTGATGCCTACGATGCAGGCTGGTCCTGCCCCGAACCTGGAAGTGAAGAATATCACCCTGACCGTTGCTTGAGCTGGTCTGTGGGACTTGATTGTCGCTTGCTCTGATTATGGACTTCATTCGGACTTCATAACTTTATATATAATTTGTGTAGATAGATAATTCAGTGATCATGAAAGTCAAAGAGACCCAGTGTGATGAAGTGGCCGTCGCCATTCAGAGCGCTAAGGTGACTTCACCCTTGTCGCCTGCTACAATCTACCAAACACGCGGAAATATACATATTGGAAACGTCAACTAGAGTGTCTAGGTGCATCGAGACGTCGAAGCAAGTCAGCACGCAGCATGCAGGAGCAAGTTACAACACTCAGCTAGTTCAAGGCGGTCAGTGGGAGGACTCTTTCGATGTCGGATCTACCTAAGGCTGTAGATCGCGATGGAAGGGTTATCGAGCCGCCCGCCCGCTACTCATCGGGATTAATATTGGCAAGATTAGCCCTTGAACTTATCTGAAATCACAAAAGATAGCCAGGGGCGTTCTCGTACCAGATCAGTCCCCAACGTCCATCGCAGTCTGGTCCACTGACAATTGTAAAATATTGATATATCATACAAATATGATCGCCTAGATTGATTTCTCTCATGGGAACATCGTCATCGGGGTGTCTACCAGGTTACCCAATGTGCTGCCCATCTGGACGGATTTTACGCCACTTGTGGGAGGGCGCAACTGCTTCGCGTGTGGACCGTCGGCAAAGAAGTTGGCAATGTCCACCCTCTGGCGAGCCACAGGGCCATCATCGTGAGGTTTAAAAGCAGTCATTTTGAATGGGAACATGAGAACCTGGTACTAAGTCACAGCACGTAGCTCGTTAGCCAGGCGTGGTCGATGCGCTGAAAGTTGATGTTACCTCAATGGCAAATTTTCCAAGAGCGAACGAAGCCGGGATGTTCTTTAGTAGCTGAATCTCTCCTTCAAATGTGCGTCTTTGGTCTCCTTTGATAGGATGATCCCATGTAGCAAGGCTCGGATAGTCGAGTGCAGAGCCTCGGTGCAACGCTTGCTTGTCGGTTTTCGTAGGAGTACCCCAGATGACATGTCGCTGGAGGGAAACGACGATGGCTTCGGTGGCTGATAAAAGGTCCAGAGCCTCTTCATCGGCGCTCTCCAGAACCATCACAGTTGGAATGGCTGTTCCTTGAGTATACGAAAGCTTGTCAAGCCATTAGACGCTGGCAAGATAGGTGCGATACACTCTAAATTTTTGCTCACAGGTGCGGCCAGCGAAAGCTACCGCCCATCATCAGTCTATTATCTAGAGCAATTTCAAGACGGGGAGCGTACCGTAGCCTTGATCTGGATGTCCCGAGTGCTGAAAATACTGCCCTTGACTAAGACTGAAGGCAATGTTATCCACCCCTCGGGATCTTGATCAGGGCCTGGTATAGCAGTTCCATCCCGATAAGCAAGGCTGCGGAGCGGGCTCGGAGTTTCAGGCTTGAGTCTAGGCATGTATGTAATCAATGTGCCTATCCTGCTCCCAACAGGTTCAGCGGCGCCAACTGCTCAGTGCTAAATACTCACCTATCATTAGATCGCAGTTTCCCACGGCGGATATGTGCGAAGAACTCGTATCGGACCCCAAAACTGATATTACTCTCGGATAAGGATGGTGGAAGGGTCTTTGGCGCAGTGGTGGCTTTGGTCGGAAGGGCAAAACTGAACTCCCAGGAGTGCTTCCCATTCGGCTTGCTAACAGAAGTCATAGACGTCTTTCTGGACCAGAGAGGCTGAGAGGCCTCTAGGAATGTATCGGGTCCTGCTACAAAGGGTTCACGAGATCTGGGGCCTGAAATGGGGCCCACAAACTGGCCTATGAGCTGCGAAGTTGTCATGTGAAGAAAGTAAGCACCATATGCATCGAGAAATGTGTTTCTTGACCTTTATATCAATTTGATGAATCCCATCAGACTCAAGATCAAGTTCGAGTACTCCTGTGATTGATTCTCCTTCTTTAAGAATGGGGATGGCTGATGACGACTTCGCGCAACTCCCCATCTCGAGGGTTCCCCAAACTCGTTTAGTATGTGGTTTTTTCAAACTGAACACGTGCCTCGTGTGATGCACACTGTCAGGCCGCCTATATGACGGTGGTGAGTGAGATTCGGTCGCTTGATAACCCGGAAGGGCCGCGTCGGCATTGATGGTGGGTGTACTCATGCTGGAGCACTGGTAGGAGGATGACCCGAGATCAACTAGCTATTTTTATATTGCTTCGGCCAAGTTTCGACACCGGTGCTTGTGATTCAGGAATTGTTCAGGAACGCACCTGTTCAATCCGCAGTGCTTGCGCAGTATGAGCTTGCTACAGCTTACTATGGGGGTTACCTGAAGATAAGTATGATGGGCGCTAGAAGGAGCGCACACAGGCAATGTACAGGACTTCCGCAGCAGCATCCCATATGGCTGAGTGGTAGACTCCAACCTGAGTCACCGATTCCCAATGATCGGTACCTATGATAACGATCACGCGAAGCATAGGCATTTATTACACCACCGCGCAAAGATAGGAGCACATTTAGATGCTTGTGCCATGCTATGAGCTTTCGGGGTTGTCCAAGATTTGTTGTTTTGGTACTTCAAGTGGAAGGAGGTTTGTATGTTATATGTTGCTATATGATGGAGGGGCTTCCGAATCATAACTGTACGCATGGAGTGCGTCTAAGATAGGCAAGCGGTATCAGTCAAAGTGGTATTAGGAGAAGGTCAGTTCATCAATTGGGCCGTGATCAACACAAATGGCAATAAATCGGCCGGGCTGTTCCGGCTGTGGCGTGCAGCTTGTTTGTACTTGCATGAGAATAAAATGGGAATGGCTGATGCTTTCAAGCTTGCTTCGAGCCTCCATTCGAACTAACAGTGAGATCACACTCTATCACTTTACAAAGCGTTGAAAAGCGGCTGGAAATTTGGACCTGATAAGTGTGTGTTTCACTTCTTTTCGGTTCTGAATCATTTCATCTCTAGGACTGAAAAGATACATACAACACATATGGCACCATTCGGAATCCAGAGTAACTCAAAGTGTGTTGCTGGCTTGATTGAACTCAAGCCGAGCGATTCCACACCCTGTACGCGTTCACAATCGAAGCTGACGCAAGCTCATCGACGCAATTATACTCTTGAACGTCGAGGGAGTTGTAAACAGCGGAAGCGCTGACGTCTGCATTACAATCCTAGAGTGAGCGAGAGGTTAGCAGAGCTCCTGAGAGATACAGAACACGGAACATACATCAATCGAAGGATCTAGGAAATGGATAATGTTAGATAAATTGATGAGCATATGAGCGAAGCGGGAGCTCACAGAAGTCGACCTGCAGAAATGAGTTCGTCTAGGAAATCTCTCTAGAAATCTTGGGAGAAAGCTCACCTCGTTCTTTCCAGTCAGAAACCCACCGCTACCCTCATATGCAAGCCATCTTGATAAAAATATATAATAGAGCGTATCTGCAGGGATATATATCGGGGTGGAGTAATATATCTGAGGCCCCACTTAATGCAAAACAACAACCTGATCAGCAATTATTTTGCATGATCGCGCTGTTCATTTTGTATTTTCGCGTTGCACACCCTTTTGTGTATTTGTAGATCCGATTTTGAACATACCGCAGGTGGGCGCAGTAGTCGCCCCGCCCCGCCAAAGACGACGACGACAAACAACGCGGAGAGTGGAACAAAGTTTGGATGTTGCTACATATTGGAAGGATGTGCCGAGGTCCGGGTATATATTTTTCAAATGGTAGGACTGGTCGAGGGGATGGTGGTGGCTCGCGGGCTGGTTTGGAAATCGGATACTGACCAGGTTTTGCATTATCGCCACAATCAAAATTCAATAGGCGGCTGGTTTTAACAAGTACGTATAATACAAAATGTCAGTGGCTGAGATGCAAAAAAATGATCATTTTACATCCAGCAGATACGCTCTAATGCACTCAAATTCGTTCACCCGCAGATATTACGCACTCGATGGATTCAACTGGCCCTTCAAGTGCAATGCAAGGACCCGGCGCCGCGTCAGTCACAGTTAGCTATGAATTCCACGAGAATCATCATCAAATACAATGAGAGCAACATCTGAATTGACATACCGTGGGTGGTGGGATATTTGGACTTGTGCTGCAAGTCGTAACGTTTACGTATGTAGAGAACTGCCATGCGCTGGCGAACGAGGCCAACCCAAGGATGCTAGCAATAGAAAAGGGAAGATATCTCATGGAAAAAGACTGAGAGAGAAGGGCAAGGGGCAAAGATACTGAGCGAATAAAGCGAGTTGCAATCAGGTTTGGCTAAAGTACCTGCTAAATTTCGGAGCAACCATTTACGAGTACATCATTTCAAGCCAGTACATTTCTACATGTGCCAGTGATGCATCGATGCTGAGAGTAGCGTGGTCAACAAGGATTGGGCTGCAAGATTGTCGGATCATAGTTGTGATCGGTCTCAGCGGTCTCGCTGATGTTGACGAGTCATAGACCCCGCGCTTTCAAAGCGTGCGCATCCTTTCGTTAAATATCTCATACGCGCACATGTGTCGCCGTGGTCATGTCGAGTGAGCCTGATGTATCTTTTGGACTAATACTTCTGGTGATGCTCTGCAGCCCATATGCATCCGAAAGAAATCACTGTATGTAGTTGATGTTCTCGTGGTGCATAACCTGGTCAAACATATATGCTCATAATCCATGCTCATAATCCATAGGTATGGGTTATCCGCTGATCGACTGGCCTATCCTCGCGCAAAAGTCAATCTGATGGTGTATAACATCCCATCATGCATAACAAATTGTGAGGACCGACGTCATGCAATATGAGATTATCAACTGTATACGGTGCGAGCACAGTATTATCATATGCTAGATGTAAACAAATATGATCATACTGGGAAGCCTCGTGGGGCTCTGCTTACCTGCCAACTATATGTCGGCGGACCCAATCATATCTCGTATGTCTTCTGATCTGGGTGTAAACGCGCACTCAAAAGCTTCGGGGTGTCTGCCGGTAAATGTCGAGTCAGCAATGAGCTAAACGCTTCCCTCCATTACAAATGACGAACCGAGCCAACCCCGAGATATATTTGACTTTCGGTTCAATTGGCAGGCCATCACTGCCTGCAGCCTTTCCGATGTTGAAAGATGCGAGGATGTAGCCAGCAGAGAGCCAGGCGAATGCATCGGCAATCCGCCTTCCAGGGCTGTCATACATGCGTCAATACGAGTGCAAAAATTGAAATGGCGTATAATAAACTAAATAGAAGGACGAACCATACTCTGCGGCCATACCCAAACGCCGCCAATTCTGGGTCTTGCACTTCTGGATCAAGCTTCCCGTCTTTCAAGAAGCGTTCAGGATTGAAGACGGATGGATTGGGGTACACGGCCGGGTCATTCAAAATTGCCCTGTTCCATCGTAGCATCAATTGCAGAACGACATAGCACTTGTCAGCGGAATGGAGATGCGTACCACGAATTCGCAATGACGAGTGTTCCGCTTTTGAGGAAATACCCCCGATACTCATCGTCCTCCGTGAGCGTGTGAGGGATCCCAAACGGCGCGACGACCTCCCAACGGTGGCACTCTTTGATGACTGCAGAAAGGTATGGCAGTGCCGGCATGTCATCGAAGGTAGGGAGCCGGTCGGGTCCGAGGACTCTATCGAGCTCGGCGTGCGCACGCTGTTGGACTGAGGGATTTTGGAACATGGCGAGCACAAATGTCTCGATAAGTGCGGCGGTCTAGGAACAACATACATGTTAATGGATTGGGAAAACTGGAAGGAAGTGCGGAGGACTAACTGTGTCGAGACCAGCTGTGAGACAGGTCGTATTAAATTATCGTGCGACAGTGAAATATTGAGAGGATTTACCAGCATACATCGTGGCAGAAGAGCCCTTGATCATACGTTCTTGATAGGCAGTGTCGACGTTTGGGTCCATATCTTGGAGGCACTGCTGCGCGAACGACGGTTTTGCCACACCGTTAGCCTAATTCAAGCGCTCATCAGCACGATCCCGCCCCTTACCCCCGTGCACGCAACGTACAATATCCTCTTTGAGTGCTTTAAATGGCGCTTCCAGCGTGTTGTCTGCATGTCGCTTCCACTCTTTCGCTCTCTGCCTAAAACCCGCACCGGGAAACCAAGAAGGGACATGTTTCAAGATGGGCACCGTGTCAACCAGAAACGCGCCAGGAACTCCCGCGATGACGACTGCGGCGAGGGCCTTCTCGGCTGAGTCAATGAAAGGGTCATTTTGGGGGAGAGCTTCGAAGCCGTATGCGACTTCAATGATCATTGCTCCTACTTGGCTGAGTAGAATCAGCAAAACCGTTATGAGGGTGGTGAAAGCGGCGGCGGCGAGGGAAGGATGAAAGGGGGAGGATGTAAGAGGGGAAGATGCTCACTGGCGAATGTGCTCAGGCCAAGCTTTGGGGGTTTGGAGGAGACCACTCAGAAGACCGTGTGCATGTCGGGTGAAGGCGGGTTTGTATTTGGGGATAGTCTGGGCGTCGAATTCTTGCGCTGCGAGTCGGCGCTGGGCGCGCCACGTGTCTCCGTAGGGCATCAAGACGAAACTCCAACCCCATCCCGCGCTGGATTGCGCGTATGAGTATGAGTGAGATATAATGGGCAGAGAGCCACGCACAGTTCCACCAGCATTGGCATGCGAGCTCTGGATCAAGCGGTCAATCAGAGAGCTGATTGTCATTTGTGAGTGGACAGACCTGCTAGAGTATTTGGATGATCGCCTTTCTAGGAGGTCCAATGTCGACTCGAGGGTGTTCGTGACAACTATCTGGGTACCCAAGACATTGAGGTAGATGATATCCGATTCTTTTCTAGCATTCAGCTCAGGAATCGACACTAGTTATGGAACGAACGCACCGAATTCCTGACTCCATTTCCTGTACTGCAGCCAGTCGTCACTCGTCGGCATATCGAGCAGGTTCCCGATCAGCGGCAGCCCACGAGGGCCAGGAGGATGCTTCGGTCTCTTTGAATTCAAACCAACATACAATGTGACCAAGAGGATGCCAACGAGAAGGAGCTGGGTGGCATCCAGCGAGATGTTGGGAAACATGAGGAGCAATAACAGAGAACTGAAAGCTCGAGAGCAACGCGTACGAGCTTGGGGAGTAAGTATCGAGTCTTCGACAGCTTTATGTCCCCTTAGATTCAGGCATCAGAAGCACATGTTCTGCCCAGAAGGCCGTCTATTAGCAATTGCGGTTATCAGAGTGTATCATCCACGGAGTCACAACGACAAGTTGGCAACAAGTCTCGACCATAAACCAGTTCCCATCAAATGTGCCGAGCGGCGAGCACAGCCGCAAGTTTATTTTTCCTTCTCTCACTCTCAAATTCGTCGCCTACTGTGTTTACCGGAAGTCTAGCAGGCGATATGGCGATAACCCAGAGTCCCTCGGGTCTCCCCAGTGCTCCCATTGATTCTAAACTTACTCGACATGCGCTTTATACTTGTGTTTGAAGAAGGCAGACACTCAACCCGTGTGGCGGTGGCACACGCTTGATCGAGCTAAACTCCGAGTCGGAGTCACCCAAGGCGATCATCGGCGACTTGCAACTCGTCCTTTCCATAGGTAGTAATGCAAGCCACATTTTCCCCTTCTCCCTCCCTCTTGCTATCGATAATTAGCGACGGAGCCTGAGATCAAGCCAAAGCAGGTAGGCTGTCTGCTTCTTCTCGTCCCATTCTGTTTGCTAACAATCTGTCGTCAGTGCAGTTTACGTGCTCAACGCTCAGGAGTCGGCTCAATCCATTTCCCTTCCGCGGTACTACTTCTGGATCTTCGCGATTGATGTGGACGCGATACGGATTGGGTATGGTAGCATTGGTAGGGTATGGTAGATTGGATCTCTGCACCGATGGTGAAAAGCCCACTGCATCCACTACCTCGTGTTAGAAATCCCCGAGCTTTGGGCCGAAGATATCCACTGTCAGACCTATCGCTCTGGCCTGGCTTTAAATTTGACCGTTATGGCAATGTAATGCTTAGACATCAAATCACTACAAGATCTAGAACGACACATCCCAATGCTCAGCGCTCAACAACTGTAACGAATAGCAAGTTAGCATGGCCGCCACGTCAGTTCTGGAGTCTGAAGTCCGGATGTCGTACACATAATTGGGGGAGCGACTTCCAGGGCCTACAGTCCGGTGCGCGATCTTGCAGCTCCCATATGCTCTGAGCAGTAAAAGGGCAGTTGAAAGTTCAGTCAGAGCAGCTTATGTACTTGCAAATTCCTTTTCGACTGCGCGCTGCGGCTCAAATCGATCAATTCTCACGCCTATCCCTGCCTCAGGGCGGCCGCAGTGGATTTCATGACGCGCCCATATATATGGGTTTGGAAAGTGCCGAAAACTCATCTCAGACGACCATGTCTTTCACCCAACTTCCAGCCAATGCCACGCTTTCACTGAAACCATTCAAAGTCGACATCCCAGATGCAACCCTCGACGAACTGCGCACACTCCTGAAATACGCCAAGCTCGCGCCCGAGACGTACGAAGGTTCTTTCGAGGACCGCAAATACGGTGTCACCAATCGCTGGATCCGCGAGGCCAGAGATGTTTGGGCAACGAAGTTCGATTGGTGTGTGATCTGAGCGCACTAGACACAAATTCAAACCAGATCCGCTGATCCGCCTGTGGCAGGCGCAAGCACGAAGCTGGAGTCAACTCGTTCCCCAACTACATCACCACAATTGAAGATGGAGGCACCGACTTCAACGTCCATTTTGTCGCCTTGTTCTCCGAGAAGGCAGATGCGATCCCGCTTATCCTCTTGCACGGCTGGCCAGGTAAATTCCACAGGTTTGAAGTCGGTTTATCGCGCTGACGCGATATCTGATTTAGGAAGCTTCCTCGAGTTCCTGTCCATCCTGGCCATCATGCGCGAGCGATACACGCCATCCTCCCTGCCCTACCACCTGATTGTGCCCTCCATGCCCGGCTACGCGTTTTCCTCCCCGCCGCCAGCAGACAGAGATTTTGACAAAATCGACGTGGCGCGGATCTACAACAAGCTTATGGTTGGCCTTGGCTTCGGAGGGGGATACGTGGCACAGGGAGGGGATGTCGGCAGCTTCATCGCGCGGATCCTGAGCGGGCAGTACGAAAGCTGCAAAGGTGCGGTGGCCGCACCTAATAATCTACAGTTATATCTGATGTTATATTGGCCTCGCTGACCATTGGATACACCAGCTGTCCATCGTGAGTAAATCCCGCCCGTTCCTCGTAACTACTAACCGCTCACCAACATTACGCGCGCCACCACAATAATACAGTCAACTTCTCCACTGCAGTCCTGCCATACACCGGGCTCCAGCCCGTGGAAGAGCTCAGCACCAACGAGCAGCGCGGCGTTGCACGCGCTTCCGAGTTCCAGAAGACTGGTATAGCCTATGCCATTGAACAGAGCACGAGGCCCGCCACGCTCGGCATTGTCCTCAGCAGCAGCCCGGTGGCGTTCCTAGCTTGGTGCGTCCCTCTTTCCTTCCTTATTTCCTTACCTTCATTCATTCCTATCGCCGAATGCTATTTTTACGAGTGGCCACGCTGATGAAGCAAGCAAAATCCAGGATTGGCGAAAAGTTTCTGGATTGGTCGGACGTTGACCCTCCGCTGGACCACATTCTAACCTGCGCGACGTTGTATTGGGTCACCGAATGCATCGCGACGTCTTTCTACCCTTACCGCCAGGTCAGTCCTGTTCCCCTGTTCCCTTCCCTATCCATCTCCCGTGTCGTACAGCAGAACCTTCTGGCGCAACTTGAATTTATACTGATTTGATTCCGTGAAGAAAACCGCGCAGCACAGCGACCCCGAGTGGCGCATCACCAAACCGCTCGGATACTCGTGCTTCCCGAAGGAGCTCTTCCCGATGCCCGAGAGCTGGGTCGCGACGACGGGCAATTTGGTGTTTTATAAGGCGCATGACAAGGTATGTTCTCCCGCTGCTGGCACCCTTATCTTTATGCTCTCGCAAGAGAGAGAGAGAGAGGCGATGCTCATTGGGATGCGTTTTTGCTTAGGGCGGCCACTTCGCGGCTGTTGAGCAGGCGGAGGTGCTTTTGGAGGACGTGGAGGCTTTCATTAAGCAGGTGTGGAAGCCGTAGGTGGTAGGCGGCATATTTTTGAGTTCATATTATAAACCACATGCGTCCTCGGTACTCCTGCAGATTTTCGTTGTGAGATCACCAATAAATGTGTGTGTTTGAATAGACAGTCACTCATACTTTTAAGGATGCCAATTGATCCAGCAAATTTGACGTGAAGCCGGTGACGAAAGTTTGTCCTGTTTTGTTTGTGATATCCTTTTTTCTTGGAGAGTCTACAGTCAATATTGCGCACGCCCGAACGAGCTAGGGCGAAAAGGATGAGAGACTCTGGAATAGATAGACCATGGCTACCTGATAATCGGGACGCATAATTTTATTTTGAAATTGTGAATGATATAAATGCCCAGTGCATGTATTTGGTACACAAATCAAACACAAATTTAACACGAAGCCGGTGGTGATATTTTATGCTTGAGGGAGGTTTTTTGCTCTACAATTGCCTGTGTGAAGATTAAAATCGTGTTTTTATGAATGGTGGGGCACTGCTCTGCAGACAGCTTACGCCACGTGCATGAATGCTTAGCATTGACTTTGTAAGTTTTTCCAACACCTGTGATCCGCACTTCCTCGTCTAGCGCTTTCAGTCTATGAGGCTCAGGCATATTTAGCTGGCGGGTGACGGACGATTCGCTTGTTTTTGCTAATTCTCGGACTTATCGGTTAGTGCAGCTTTCAAAAGGTCGCTTAGCCTAAGGATGCTCAATGGTGCTCAATATGCATTGACTTCGAGTCTGTGCGGTGCAAGCAATCGACAAGTATTTCCATAGGCTAGATTTTACCAAATATGATCATACTGCAAGCGCCATAGGGCTCCAATTACCTGCCAGCTATAGATCAATGGACCCAATCATATCTCGCGTATCTTCCGATCTGGGTATAAACGCGCAGTCAAAGGCTTCGGGGTGTCTGTCAGGTGAACGTCGCAGAGTCAGTAACGAGCTAAACGTTTCTCCACTGAAATTCACAAACCGAAGCAGCCCCGCCAAATATTTGACTTTGGGTTCAATCGGCATTCCATCGCTGCCCACAGCCTTCCCAACATTGAAAGACGCGAGGATGTAGCCAGCAGAGATCCATGCGAATGCATTGGCAACCCGCCTTCCAGGGCTTCCATATGTCCATCAGTATAATATTTGTGCATGCACTGAAGAGAAAGACGAACCATATTCTGCGGCCATACCCAAACGCCGCCAATTCGGGGTCTTGCATATCAGGATCAATCTTCCCGTCTTTCAAGAAGCGTTCAGGATTGAACACCGATGGTTCGGGGTACACGGCCGGGTCGTTCAAAATAGCCCTGTTACATCGTATCATCAAACGCAGAACAGCATATCACCTGTCTAGCGGTAGGGAGATGCGCACCACGAATTTGGAATGACCATGATCCCGCTCGGGAGGAGCCACCCCCGATACTCATCATCCTCCGTGAGCATGTGCGGGACTGCAAAGGGAACTGTGACCTCCCAGCGGTGGCACTCTTTGACGATTGCGGAAAGGTATGGCAGGGCGGGCATGTCGTTGAACGTAGGGAGGTGGTCGGGTCCGAGGACTCTGTCGAGTTCCGCCTGCGCACGCTTTTGGACTAAGGGGTACTGGAGCATGGCGAGCACAAATGTCCCGAGAAATGAGACGGTCTAGGAATGATATAAGTGTTAATTGATTAGGAAAATTAGAAGGAAGTGCAGAGGACTGACGGTATCGGCACCAGCTATGAAACAGGTCTCATCAGATAATCTTATAATAGTGAAGTATTGGAAGCATTTACCGCCATACATCGCAGCGGAAGAGCACTTGATTACGCGCTCCTGATAGGAAGTGTCGACGTTCGGGTCCATATCTTGGAGGCACCGCAGCGCGAACGACGGCTTTGCCACACCGTTAGCCTAATCAGAACACCTGTCAGTACCATCGCACCCCCTTAACACCTGTGCATTCAACGTACAATATCATCTTTGAGCGCTTTAAATGGCGCTTCCAGCGTGGCATCTGCATATCGCTTCCACTCTTTTGCTTTTCGTTTAAACCCCGCGCCAGGGAACCAGGAGGGCACATGTTTCAAGATAGGCACTGTGTCAACCAAGAACGCACCAGGCATGCCGCCGATGGCGACTGCGGCTAGGGCCTTCTCAGCTGTGTCGATGAAAGGGTCGTTTTGAGGGAGAGCTTGAAAGCCGTAGGATACTTCGATAATCATCGCACCTACCTGGCTGGGCAGAATCAGCAAAAGCGTTATGGGGATAGGTAAAGCGACGGCGAAGGAAAGAGAAGAGAGGAAAACGCTCACTGGCGAATGTGCTGATGCCAAGCTTCGGGGGTTTCGAGGAGACGACGCAGAAGGCCGTGTGCATTTCGGGTGAAGGCGAGCTTGTATTTGGGGATCGTCTGGGCGTCAAATTCTTTCGCTGCGAGTCGGCGGTGCGCGCGCCACGTGTCTCCGTAGGGCATCAAGACGAAGCTCCAATCAAATCCCATGCTGGATTGCGCATTTCAGTATGAGTTGAGGGAGATAGAGTGGGCAGAGGCGGCCACGCACAGTTCCGCTAGCATTGGCATACGAGGTCTAGATCAAGCGGTCAATCGGAAAGTTGATTGTGATTTGGGAGCGGAAATACCTGCTAGAGTATTTGGATGATCGCCGTTCCAGAAGGTCTAACGTTGACTCCATGGTGTTTGTGACAACCATCTGAGTACCACAGACATTGAGATATATGATATCCGATTCTTTCCTGGACCTCAGCTCAGATCCAGATCCTAGAAAGGAATCGATCTCACTGAATTCTTTACTCCACTGCCTGTACTGCAGCCAGTCGTCAGTCGTCGGCATATCGAGCAGATTCCCGATGAGCGGCAGCCCACGAGGACCAGGCGGATACTTCAGTCTCTTTGGATTCAAGCCAATGTACAATGCGACCAAGAGAAGGCCCACGACAAGGACCTGGGTGGAGTCGAGCGAGATGTTGTTGGACATGGGTGGGAACAACAGAGAGGATAGAAGGCTCGAGAATAACAGCGGCATTAAGTCTGCGACATCTTTATCCAGGAAGGTTTCCATTCAAGTTGTCGGTTCAATATCTAGTCAGCGGATGTTCACTGGCCATAGTGATGGGACCTTCGATTAGATGCCGATAGCTGTCACAGATTAGCATTATTCGCATCCTCAAGATGGCAGCAAGATGGAAGTATCGCAAAAGTATCGAGTCTTCGACAGCTTTACATTCCCCTGGGCCCAGCCATCAGAAGCACACATGTCCTGTCCAGAAGGCCATCCATTATTGGCATAGTATCCAGGCCAAGTCAGCGGACTTTGGCTAGACACGACCGACAGAGGGGTCAACGAAGGTCAACATCGAACGAGCAAGGATTCCTCGACGCTCGAAAGGGCGGAGATTGAATATTGAAGTTCAAAGGTGCCGAGCATAGCCGCAAGTTTTCTTTTCCTTCTCACGCTCATTGGACATGTTATGTTTACTGGAAGTCTGGCGGCTGATATCGCGATAACGCTGAGCCCCTTCTGCTGTTCCCCCTGGCTCCCATTGATATTAAACGCACTGTAAATACGCTTTATATCGTGTTCGAAGAAGTAAGACACGATGCGTTTAAACCTGCTTATGCGACACTCGCATAATCTCGCTGATCTCGCTCCAGGCGGTTGTCGATTAGCTGAACTCGGTCGTCCATATACTCCGAGTCAAGCAGGTAGACCGTCTGATCCTTCTCTCATTCTCCCGTCGTGGTTCCATCGCATTTAGATAGGGCTCGTACATTGGCACCGCGTATTGAAAGGCGGAGTAGGTATTATTGAGGTTATGAGGCTCTTGGATTCCAAATAGCCAGCAAGGTGGCCGCAGGAGGGGGTGGATTCCAAATGAGTGTGAAGGATAAAGACAAACTTGATGGGTATGTGCGCCGGAGAATCGTCTTTCAACCAAGAAATTACGATCCTGGGCTTACACAAGTTGACATAATCAAGCAGTTTAAGTCTCTAGTAGCAGGACACAAAAGCTAGCACAGGGAGGGGATATAAAAGGGAGGATACAGTGAGTGTCCGCAAGGGCCTTTTTTGATCAGCCTCTGATAAAATGACCACCGGTTTGTTTCTCATACATACATATTTGATTGTCGATACCTTAGAAAAGGACTGCCAACTCAGATTTGACAAAATTTGACAAAATGTTGCCGAGATGGGGCAGAGTCAATCGGGTGTGAAAACATCATGTGCCAGTACACTGTATAAAGTATAATCCTTAATCCATTACTATGCCAGTCAAGGGTTTTGAAGCGCGATATTATACATGCTACTGTACTTGGATGCAATGAGAATGAGAAATGAGCCAGAGGGAGACAAAACATCTAATCCCTCTTGCTCAACGCTTGCAACTGAACATACTCGTAGTACGCGCCCCGCTGTTGGAGTAGCTGGTCATGTGTGCCGGACTCGCAGACAGTGCCCTCTTTGATGAAGTAGCTGTGATAACAGCGACATCAGCGACAGTCGCAGACACGTTTGTAGAAATGTCACTTACATGCAGTCGGCGTCCTGAATGGTCGAGAGACGATGAGCAATGGCGATGGTGGTCCTGCCCTTGGCGGCTGTGTCAAGGGCGTCTTGAACGACTTTCTCAGAGTTCGAGTCGAGGGCCGACGTGGCCTCATCCAAAAGAAGGACCTTGGGGTTGCGCAGCAGGGCACGGGCAATGGCGATACGCTCTGTATCAAAACGTAAGTCTGAAGCACGGCACATCGAACAGGCGACACTCACGTTTCTGGCCACCAGACAACTGTGAGCCCTTGCCTCCAACCTCAGTGTTGAAGCCGCTGGATAATACGATGAGCATTGGGCGAGGAAAGCAGATAGCTGGAAACTTACTCGGGCAAGGAGCGGATAAAGTCCAAGATGTTGGCGTTGCGACAGGCCTGCTCGATCTCCTCTTGGGTCACTTCTTCAATGGGCTTGATAGCGCCAAGCAGAATGTTGAATCTGACGGTTCCAGCATACAGCGTCGGCTCTTGCGAGACCAGCGCGATCTGCTTGCGGTATTCTTGGAGATTGAGGTTGGTAATAAGTTCGTCGTCGAGCTGTTAAGCATTATTAGCACATAACCGCCAAGTAGGAAGACTTCCACATACATATATCTTGCCAGCCAGGGGATCGTAGAACCGCTCGATCATCTGGATGACGGTACTCTTGCCAGACCCGCTGGCGCCGACGAGGGCGATGTATGTACCCGGCTCGATGGTGATGGACAAATCCCGGAGGACCCGGACATCTGGACGCGTGGGGTACCGGAAGTGGATATTCTCGAGGCGGACGTGCCCACGGACGTTCTCCATGGAGACAGGCTTTCCTTTACCTGACTCGGCGTCGATCTCGGGCATCGAGTCCAGCAGCTTGAAGATATCAGAGCCTGCACCCTTGGCATACGAGATATCGGGGACAAACGAGATCGCGGCGCCGGCCTGGAGGGCTCCGAAGACCGTGCTCATGAACCCGATGAAGAAGTCAAAGGTCGAGAACTCGAGGTTTGAGATGAGGCGCGAGCCGTACCAGAAGGAGAGCGCGATGACGAAAAGGCTCATGGCTTGGGAGAGCGAGTAGAGCAAGTTGCTCCAGAGTGCGGTCCTGTTGGAGTTCTTGAGGGGGACCTCAAGCGATTCGCTATATTGGGAGACACATTGGTCCTCGCGGGTGAGCGAGGCGACGGTGCGGATGGCGCCGGCGGCTTCACAAGCGATCTGCGCAGAGTCGGCATGCTCCTTCTTGTTAGTCTGGTCCTTGAGCACGACAACACGCTGCGCGGGAGATGACCAATCATTCTGCAAAAAACAGCATGCGTACTTACGAGACGGATATAGCCAGCAGAAATGACGAGGGGCATGCACGCAATACCGACGAGAGCCAGCTTCCACACGAAGATGAGTCCCAAGACACTGCCCGCAATCACGATCGCAAAACTCTGCACAATGGTACCTAGGGTTACACCCGCAAGCCCATTGACCTTCTGTGGGTTATCACTGAGCCTGCTGGTCAGACTTCCGGTGCTGTTCTCATCGCGGTCGAAGAACTCAATGTCCTGGCGCAGGATCGCGCGGAACGACAGTGCGCGCAGCTTGGCAGACAGTTCGGCGGCGGCGGCGGCGAAGAGGAAGTTCTGCACACCGATGGTCAATGTCGACCCGAGGGCGATGATGAAGAACCAGAGAGCCACGCGGTCAGATTCGTATTGCCTGGTGTGCGGGTCGAGCTGCGAGAACGAGCTGATGCCTGTCGCGTACACCGCGCTGAAGGCGGGGTACACCATTCCAGTAACTGATTTCGTCAGCACGTGCGACAAAGAAATAGAAAATAGGACTCACGACACGCTGCGACGAATCCGAGCGCGTAGTTTTTCCAGCCGGCCTGGTTGACCTCCGCAAGACGGCGGAAGAGACGCCACAACCCCATATCCTCGTCCGCCCACCTCGAGCCCGCCTCAACGTTGCCTGAGCCCAGCTTTCCGCGCTTCTTTACAATCTCGCTGGCAAGCGGCTGCGTCATGCTCTTGGGCTCCAAGCCAATCTTGATGTCCTCTGCGGGCACCTCGACCTTGCCCTCCTCCGCCATCTTATTGCCGGCATCTTCCGCCGTCTGCGCCTCCTTCTGTTCGTGCAGCTTCTGCGCCTCGACTAACTTCGAATACGCGCCGCCCTCGCCCGCGAGCAGCTCCGCGTGTGTGCCCTGCTCAATCACACACCCCTCGCCCATCACATATATGCACTCCGCGTCCTTGATCGTCGACAGTCGGTGCGCAATCGTGATCGTCGTCCGCCCCGCTGCAGCCTTATCCAGCGCATCCTGCACGATCCCCTCGCTCTGCGTGTCCAGCGCGCTAGTCGCCTCATCCAGCAACAGCACCCTTGGGTCGCCCACAATCGCGCGGGCAATCGCAATCCGCTGCTTCTGCCCGCCGGACATCAAGATCCCGCGCTCGCCGACCATGGTGTCATACCCCATCGGCATGTTCCCGATGAAACCGTCCGCGTTCGCCTTCACACAAGCCTCCTTGATGAGCTCGAACTGCGCCTCGGGCCCAGCGCGCTCGTGCGGCGTACCGATCAGCCCGTGCGCGACGTTCTGCCGGATGGTCGTTGCAAACAGCACAGGCTCCTGCGAGACCAGTCCGATCTGCGTGCGCAGCCACTTGACGTTCAGATCCCGAATGTCGCGCCCGTCGAGCGTGACGCGCCCCGCCTGCGGGTCGTAGAAGCGCTCGACGAGCGCGACGATCGTGGACTTGCCAGACCCGGACGCGCCGACGAGCGCCGCGGTCTTGCCCGCCGCGAACGAGATGCTGAGGTCCTTGACGATGGGCACGGTGGGGCAGCTAGGGTAGGTGAAGGAGACACTTTCGAGCTGGATGAGGCCTTCCACGCCCTCAGGCTTGAGCCCTGCCTTGCTGGCGGAGTCGATGGAAGGCACACGGTCGATGGTCTCGTAGAGCTTGGCGGCGGCGCCGCGCGCATGGGTGACGGCCTGCATCTCGGGCGCGAGGAGCCCGAGCGAGAACGCACCGATGAGGATCGCGAAGAAGACGTTCACGACGGAGCCCGGGGTGGCTGCACGCGTCGCCCATCAGCATACATCCACACAACTGCATAATATAACACAGCAGCCCGTACAGGCGAGAAGGGTGAGAAGGGTGAGAAGAAATACGCACCATGCCCCTGATTGATCAACGTCGCCCCAAAATTGAAACTCAGCCCATACGCCGAATAAATCACAAAAAACGAAAACGCGAGTCCGCCGCCTTGCCACATCGCTGCCTTCGCGTCCACCTTCCTGCTCTCCTCCACATGCGTATCGTACAGCTCCGCCAGCACCTTCTGGATCCCGAACGCTTGCGCCGTCCGAATCGTCCCGATGACCTCCTCGGCGACAGTGCCGCCGGCGGAGATGTGCCGAAGCGAGAACGCCGTGTACCCAGAGACGGCCCTGGTCATGACGGCGCCGGCGATGGCGATGCAGGGGAGGATGGAGGAGAGAGCGAGGGCGAGGCGCCAGTTGCGGACGTAGGCGAGGATGAAGGCTGCGACGAAGGCGGCCAGGAATTCGACGCAGAGGGCGACCTTTTCGGAGGTGCCTTGTTGGACGAGGTCTTCGGAGCACAGCAACACTGTGTTAGTGGCGTCTTCAATCAGAAAAGGGACGGGAGGAAGGTATGTATGTGTCCATGCAGAGGCGGACAAAAGAAGCGCGTATATGTCCCATATCATGAAGAGGGACAGAATCCAGACTCACGCGTATCAGTCATGATCCTAGTAGCCACCTCCCCCGCGCCCACCCCGTCAAAGAACTCCACATCCTGCCGCAGCACCGCACGCAGGTAACCCTCCCGCAACCTTTTACTCCCGACCTCGCCTGTGTACACCCAGGTGTACATATATATGAACGTGCACGCGAATATCCCTACGCCAATGTAGACGAGCTGCGACGCGTCCTGGGCGGCGGTGGATCTGAACGCGGCGACGGCCGACGGGAGCGCGGCGGCTGCGGTGGCGTTCCCGGACTGCGCGAGTGTGAGCGTCTCTCCGAAGACAATGAATTGCTGCGTGAGGTTGCTGAAGATGAGGGACATCAGGGGCTATGTGCAAGGGTGTGGTGTTAGCATCGTGTATGCGTGTATTCGCATACATATATGCGAGATCGCACAGCTCACCTGGGCAGCGCCGGCAGCAGCAGCAGCGATCAGCGAAACGCAGTTCGCGATGTTCTCCGCGGGGGTGGCGAAGCGGAAGAGCTCTGTTATGCTGCACGGCTGCAGTTCCCCCTTCTTCTCTTTTCTGGCATAATCTCCATCTTTGTCTTTGTCTGCTTCTTTGGTGGAGGATGATGGAGGGGACGGAGACGGGGGATTTTGCTCATCTTCCTCGGGGTCCCTAGGGCTCTGGGGAGGGTACGTGTTCACGTTTTTGTCTTTCTTGTCTTTCTTGCCGAATAGGCCGCGCTTCTCCGGCGACGGAACAGAGGTGGTCGGGGCGGGTAAAGGGATAGGTGCGGTGACAGGTTGGAGGGTGGTCCGCTGCTGCTCGTCGGCAGGGACGACTTCGATGTCGGTGGCGGACATCTTGGAGATCAAGTCGAGTCGGTGGGTGGTGGTGTTCGGTGTTCTGTGGTGTCATGTCCCAGTGACTATATACGGGAACGAAAACCGAAGGAGTGGAAGAACCGATCTACTAGCGGGAACGAAAGCAGACGTCTCGTCGTCAATGCTCAGAACTGCGCGCGCGATGGTCAATCGCTGCGCCGGCACGATAACTGAATCCCGTCGACTTGTATCTGCAGTCACGCCATGGTTCCTGAGGTCAGCCAAGCAATCGCGCACGGGGTCTCATCTACATGGAATCCTGCAATTGCAAGTGGAAGTGCCACACATTCAGTCTATACTGCACCGCAGCTGGAGTCCCGAGTCCCATGTCCTGTGTCAGCGGAGTCGCAGCGCACAGTACAGATGTCGGAAGGCCGTGTACTCGCACACCCTCGAATTTATATATCAAAGCCAATCAATCACACGAAGCAAAGCACATTCCGAGTACACTTCACTGCGCACACATTCCACGAATATTCCATTGACGCCACCACTACAGCAGAATGCAAATATCGCACTGTATATGCACAGCCGTCGGTAAATATTTACGCAATTAATATTCACACAAGCCAAGTAATCTGACTCGAGTCTCGAGTCTCGGTGTTGCTGCGCGCTGCAGCTGAGTACCCCTGAGTATTTGGCGGACGCGCAGGTGCTAGTGCTGCGGTGGCGTGGTAGTAGCTGAGTTAATGGAGTTATAGCGCGCACGCGGGCGGCGGAAGGCTATCGGAACCGTTGATATTCGGTACTCAGTACTTGGTTCAGTACTACTCGCACACGAGCCAAGCAATCGCAGTGCGCAGTACGCACAGTCTATTTTTATGGACCTCTGTCTCTCATCTCCGCTGCTCGGTGGCTGTCCTGCTCTCGCTGTTCGCCCTGTCCCTGTGGGTACCTCGTCGGCTAGCATTTCGCTGTCTTGCTGCCGTCTCTTTGTCTGACTCAGACTGAAGGTGCATACCTGCTTCGTCAATGCTAGGGACATTCAATCGTGCGCGTAAAGAACGGCCATCACCAATCATCTTTCGCCTACAATGACTTGGAATTTGTTGTGATCCATGCCCAATTCCACACGTGCAGCTGGCTTTGTTCTCGAGGCTCGCATGGATGGCTTGACATGACGCTGTCATATGGTGTGTGCTTGACGTGCCATCGGTACGGGTACTGTTCAGAGATCGTGCCTCAACAGCAATTCAAACGCATCTCACCATAGAAGCTGTGATATATTACTGGTATCTTCTCTCGTCGTCGTCGTCGTCGCGCCCAGGACCAAGCAGCTGACATCTAAGTCGGTTGGAACTGAAGAGGGTCATGAAACCGGTGCCTGCATCCGACATCAAGCCTCCTCGATCGGTTCATCAGAAGGGGAGTTTGCGTCTTTCAAGCGCACTGGTTACATACAAAAGACCCAGGGCGTGGCGAGTGGCCGAGCGTGAATCCATGTTCCGGACGTCACGCAATTGAATTGAGAAGTCATACATTATACACTCAAGACCAATATATAGAGAACATATATATGACGCAGGTCATCGCCTGCTTCAGGGCAACGCGAAAATGAAACCTGGGCAGGCAGATGCGATGAATTGAGAATTTTGGAAAAATATGTTAGCTTCGAGGTCCAACAGCAGTCAAATCGAAGCGTCAAACAGCTGGGCTATGGCAGACTCGCAGATATGTTTAGAAATCTGCGCTATGTCGTGAATACATTTGATACTGCTTACATGGCCTGGAGGCTGGGGAAAGCATATACGCGCCGGTGGAATGCGCTAGGGTCTCAGTGAGCCGATGGCTCTGAACCGCGTCGTGCGAGCTTCATACTGTCCTCCAGACAGATGCTTACGATACATATGTACAATTCCGGTGATAAATTTACATCCTGAAATAGCGTTAGAAATGCCTTTATGCTCACTCAGCAAGGATACTTTCCACAGGAGTAGGAAAGCTTACTGCTAAAGCGAACGGTCCATCACCTGTGCAAAATTAAAACTGGCAGCAGGGATTTCGAGCGAGGAGGATGAGGAGACCGGTGGGAAGCGTTGACTCGCATGTGGCCCATCGCCATGCAGATCTGCAATCTCCACGTTGTGGACAAGTGCTGGTCCTTTACCGGTCGGTGCGAAGGACGAGTGGGCAAACGGGAATATCACAATGTTGTACTGGAAAGTTCTTGTCAGCGATTCTAGTTTGCTCGATATAAATGAGCCGTAATACTTACCACAATTGAGAGAATTTGCCATGCACGAACGAAGGTGCTAGACGCGGGGAGAGCTGAATTTCCCCGTCGAGCGTGCATGTGTTGCCATTGAAAGTTGCCGGGCCCCATGTGGCCGAGCCCGGGTAATCGAGGGCACCGTTGCGGTATAATTTTTCATCAAAGCCCGTATATTTTGTGAGGCGATCGACACCCCATACGACGCGGCGCTGCAGGCGGATGTCGATGGCGTTTCGAGACGAAAGCAAATCGAGAACCTCTTTGTCTGGGCTCCCGAGGACTAAATAGCACGGAATTGCAGTGCCCTTTGTGTAAATAAGCTGAGGAAAGGGTTAGATAGGTGGGTGCATGGTGCAGATGGTACGCACGGGCATCGCAATCGATAACTTGGAGGCTGATGGTTAATGCTCAGCAGTAAGAGTAGTCGGCACCGCCAGCTCACAGTGCATGTTACGTGAGCATCACGATTACTGAAAATAGACCCTTCAATCTTCACGGGAGCCATTGTTTTCCAGCCAGACGGATCCGCGTCCGGTCCCTGAATCGGGACATCGGTCTCATAAGCAAGCTGTCGAAGAGCGCTGAACGGAGTAGGGCAGGATGCGGTGAGATACTCAAACACGCCGCCAAGTCTGCAATATATTAGATACGCCATCATGCCTTGAGCGCTGTTTCAGGCTGACCTGTCATCGGAGCGCATCAAACCACGACGGATGTGCACGAAGAGTTCATAACGCACACCAAAGGATGCGTTTCTCTCCCGGACCGAGGGGGGCAGATGGTCTGGCGACAAGTCGTCTATTGGGATTGCGAACGGCCACTCGGTTTTGCCATCCAGGCTGTTTTCGGAATGTGACACGTCGTGCGACCAGATAGATTGGGAGAAAGAAAGAAAGACATCGGGACCAGATTCGAAGGGTGAAACGGTTCTTTCACTGGAGATTGGTTGCACAAACTGTCCGAGTACCTTGAGCATGGAAGAGCGAATCAACATCAGCCTAGAGGCCGCAGAAACTAGCATATCAGCGCACCTTTATGCTAATCTCCCGCATAGCGTCTCTGCTCAGTTCTAGCACTAGAGAACCAGAGATGACACCGCCCTGCGCAAAGACAGGGACGCCTTCAGAAGATCTCGCCATGCTCTGGACTTTCAGGGTTGCCCAAGGTTTATTGTTTCGGTGCTTCAGGTGGAAGGAGCTCTGTATGTTTCCATAGGATGGAGGGCCATCCGAATCATGACTGTACACAGGGAGTGTATCCATGATAGACTAGCGGTACCAGGCGAAGTGGGCAGTTCGAGAGAAGACTAAGATGGCAGCCTGGTGTAGATCCTCCGACTTCCGCAGCGGGCCCGCAGCATAAAACTGCGGTCATCCACATGCTACCTGAAAGTGTCTGAGCTGGAAAGTCCGGTACTTGGAAGAAATCCGGGCGAAAGTCCGGCGGACCGTTTCCCGGATATCGTTATTGAATCGGAGCTTGAATTAGCTGTCAGGGGTGGCGTGACAGTATACAGCCAAGTGTGACTTCGTACAGGGGAAACTTTATGATCACAAGAAAAGCCGAACCTCTCAAATGGTTTGAAAACCACGCTGGTGTTTTTAGTTTGAATTTAGCGATTTTCCTGAGCGAGCTTGGCTCGATCTAATATCTCAGGGACCAGAGATTCCGACATGTCCTCCTCCTGGCCCCCCAAAGCCAGGTTTTGAGCAACTACGACATGAAGCTTCGTCGCTGATCGCTACAAGTGTTCAGTGACCTCTAGCGACCTTTCCACTCGGTTTGGAGACTAAGTACCGCCGAGCCTCGCTACTTCATATACGTCTGCTGGGGTGGTATGTATCAGGTGTGTAAGTGCTTGCGTTTGCGTAGTGAGGCACGGAAGCTTGAAGCTCGGACTTTCAATGCTTATATAATGGAACCGTTCCAGTGCACGATCTTGTTATGCCAATGCCAGGACATCAGACGAGATTGCGTGAGGTCGCGCTGGCTACGAGGAAAGGCCGCCAGGACTCAGATTGATGCTCGGTTATAACTCATATCCTAACCACGCGCTCGCAATATATATGAATACCCGGAATAATGTTATCAGGCGGACACTGCTCTACAATCTATACAGTATGACGCTATAACGAACCGGCCCAGCACCCCTCCCCGCCATCTAATCTATCTCGCCACTCCGCCTGCGCCTTCCCCGCGCTCCCAGCACCGGCGTCATCGGCTTTCAGCAGCGTAAAATGGATCCCGTCCGCGTGGGCTTGCGTGGCTGCGAGGGTGTGAAGCGCTTCCAACATGTATTCGTGCGTCGTCGGCTTCGGGTTCGCAGATACCACCACCGGCGCCGCGTTCGGCGCAGGCTGGGGCTGGACGAGGACGTGCCTGACACTCTCGGGCAGCCTCGCCACGAACATCCCCCCATTCGCAATCGCAGCGGAATCCTCGGCGCCCTCTACAGCCTCCACCACCTCGCCCGCAAACGTCTTCGCGCCTTGCAGCCCCGACACGCGGAGGTGCGTCAGGCCCGGGAACGCCGCCTCCAGCCCGCCGGCCAGCAGCAGCCCGTGCGGATTCCTGTTCCCGCTCAGATGCAGATGGCTGAGCGCGGGCATCCCGCGCGGGAGCGCGGGGAAGGGGTAGTACCCCCGCACGCTCAGCTCCTGCAGGCGTGGGTGGTGCAGGCCGAAGAGGAAGGAGATGAGGATCGTGCTCGTGCGCGGGTGCGCGCAGGAGAGGGAGAGGGTGGCCAGGGCGGGGGCGAGGAGCGCGAGGAGCCGCGTGAGGTGCGGGGCGACGCGCTTTGCGTCATCGGGGGTTTGGGAGGTGTCGGTTATGCAGATGTCGCGCGTGTGCCGGGCGTGGGCGGGGGTGGAGGAGAGGATCTGCTCGAGGGTGGATATCTGGGTGTATCCCGTGACGGCTATGCTCTGGTACCTGTACGGCTGGACGACCTGGCGGAAGTGGGCGGAGACGAGGGAGAGGCGGCGGGCTGTGTCGCCGTTGTCGGTGCACGCGAACTGGAGGATGTGGGACGTGAGTTCGACGGGGAGGGTGTCCATTGTGGATCGACGTCGAGGGGAGGTGCAGGGAAAGACAAGGATAACATTTTCTGTGTGAGGTGGATAAGCATTGGTGTTGCAATATGGCGACGCGATGGCGACATTGCTTGAGGATAGGGGCGAACCGCAATGGGGCCGGGCCGGTTCCTGGCGTGGATCTCCGGGCTTCCTTCTCCTTTCCGACTATCAACATCGATGGCAAAGGGCAGGAGGCGCTTGTACTGTGATCGTGGATGGTCTTATCAGAGATACTCATACAAAGGTGTGTCCTCGTGCACACCATCATCATCCCAAATGTATGCAGCAGCAATTCCGTGCCTATTCCCAACAGATCAGCAATATCACATACTAAAGTGCCGTGGGCTCACCTTTGGCGACATATTTCATATGCTCCCAGTGAAACCTGCAGTGTTCGCCCTTAAGGCCTTAATAGGGGTTTCAGCCGGCGTGAAGCCTTAAGGGCAGTTAAGGGCTTAACGTTAAGGCCTATTTAAGGGCTTAAAGGGCTTAAAGCCCCTAAATCACAATTATATATTGTAGTACTGTAATTACGGTGCAAACTCGTCGTCAGAGTCAATTTCAATGGCCCCCTCGTCTGGCCGTGCATTCTCCTCAATGTCTGCGAGTGCTTCCATCAAAGCCGACTCTGCACGTTCCGGCATCGAGTGTGAGACCATTGACCACAGCCGCCTCTTCTTCGAGAATCTTTTCGTGATAATGTACACAAGCCCAGCAATGTGTGATGAAATGGCTTGTGTTTTGCTTGATGCCTGTGCTATGGAAAAGTTTCCACAGCGGGTTTACATTGGCATTGGGGGCCATAGTGTGCAAGAAATGCCAAGAATACAATTGTAGATACTGGCAAGATACCGGATACAATTTTCGCTCTGATGACATCACGTGATTTTTTGACTTAAGGGTTAAGTTAAGGGCACAATAATTCCGGAGAACCGTTAAGCCTTATGTTAAGGGCCGTTAAGGGTTAACGACGCCTTATCCCTTAGACCCTTAAGCGAACACTGGAAACCTGAGGCCTAAGGTTCTATAGCATGAGTTTTGCCAGCTGATTGCACTTGAATCTTCGAATTCGTTGTAGAATAGGCAATTGTGCGGCTGTTAGTTTTTCAAACGTCGTTGTTGGACATTGTTATGAAGCTCCATCCGCAGCCCGATGCAGTTGGTATAAATCTTAGGAAATCATCAACATGCAAGTCAAGCATCGGCCGTAAGTGGGATTCCCGACGCATTGTGCGGGTGATGATGGCAAAAGAGAACCTCCTGTTTCTTTCGCTTCTGGGATAGGGCACGGTAGCAAAGTACCCTCCGACTTTGCCACGTGTTTATAACACGTGTGTTTATAACACGGTGTTTAAAACACATTTAAAACATGTGTCAAACCCAATGTAAATACTGGAGGTGGCTCGCTAGATCTCCTCATCCACCTTATCTTCCTGGTCAATTCCATCTATATCAGACTCGTCATTAGTAGTAGAGAAAGTGATGGCATGCTCAGATGAGTTCTGCAGCTCCGATGTCAGAGGTTGGGCGGGACCTTTTGTGGCGGCCATATCGGTTTTTGCGCCGTCATCGAGGTATTTCGAAAGCGCACAAAAGCGAACAATGGGATGAGCCTTGACCTGTGCCACAGTAATCAGCTAGAGCATGAATAGACTCGATTGGCTGGGACTTACTGACTTTCGTGATGTTCACAATTGTACTTGCCTGTTGACTGGAACGGTCCGCTGAGTTAATTTTGGGGAAGTTCGAAACTGTGCGCTCCTCGGGCATCAAATTGGGAATAATTGAACAGAGCTTCACCCAATACTGTTAGTGTAATGAATTATTTTCTCGACGGCCAATCACATTTGCCAGCTGTCACAGTAAGCGCCCGAGCTGTCACATTTATAACTCAAGGGTCTGGGGACTGGGACTCGGAGTTTGTAACACTGTTTAAAACACGTTACAAACATGTTGAAAAGTCTTTGTTTAAAACTACCGACTTTGCTACTGTGCCCTATTCTGGGAAGCGCGGCACCTTCGCATTAAGCCTGCGCCCAACTATAACCTTTCCAGAATCCACCCACATTCACCAGGTCCCCTGATTATGCCTATGAAGGAAAGCCGCTCGCATAGTTCGGACAAAAATCAATCTCGCACGGTCATCGGCCATGCGCAACAATGGATAACGACTTGGATCTCCAGCCAAAATCTACCAACCCTTCCTCCCCTCGGCTAGGCTCTAAAGTGGCAGGGTGCAGTGCGAAGGTCCGATTCCCACGCCACATTCCATAGACTACATAGAGACATCGGCACGTATGACATACGCTATCAAAACACAACCACGCATTGTTCCTCAGACGTTCCCTGGTCCCCGATTCCCGCCCCACATCGCGCCACCAGCACCGAGTTGGGTAATCCTGGAGCCAATAGCGCCCAGGAACCGAGTCACCGGGTAGATTCTGGGTTTTCACAAACGGCCTTCACATGCATAATCCTTCATCCACCTCGAAGATTCGAAAGGATGATCTGTTACAGCTTCTAGCATTTGTCGGCTATTGGGCGTCCTATTGCTAAGTCCACTAGTAAACATCCGCTGACTGAATATTTACCACCATGGATGATGGATGACCTTCAAGTTCGATTCCATCATCAATTTTAATTTTAATTTGCATCAGTGCACAAACACAGCATGCATCCACAGGTCCTTCTGATGGAGGGTAGGAGGACGTAAAGACACCAAAGATTCACTGATCGACTGTCATCATTGGGAATATATAGGCTGCCTAGGGAGACTACCAAAGATTCGGGGTTGCTCTCAAATCTTTCAGTTTGCTTTCAGCTCTCTGCTGTCGATTCTCATGTCTACCCATGTTTCACTCGATATGACACAGCTTCTTCTCTTGGGACTTCTCGTGGTCGCACTGTATATTGGCTTGAATGCAAAGAAGTCGACATATCCCCCTGGTCCCCGTGGGCTGCCCCTTATCGGGAATCTGCTTGATATGCCTAAGAAGGACGCCTGGCTCCAGTACAGGGAGTGGAGCGAGGAATTCAGTACGTTCAGCCCATGGCTATTATCGAGGACTGAACTGATCTTCATAAAAGAATCGGATATCATCCACCTCGATGTATTTGGTACCCATATCGTCGTCACGAACACCCTGGAGTCGACGTTGGACCTTCTGGAACGGCGATCCTACAAATACTCTAGCAGGTACGTCCGCTCCCAAATGACCACTAGCTCTCTGATTGACCGTTTGATCTAGACCTCGCATGCCGATGCTAGGCGAACTGTGCGTGGGCCCCGCTTTCTATGCCACCTCACTCACACTCAGTGTTGCGATCTAGTATGGGATATGATTGGAGCTTTGCCCTGCTGCCCTACGGAGACGAGTGGCGCGCCCACCGTCGACTCGCAGCGACAGAATTCGACACCCAAACTATCCCCAAATTCGGCTTCGCCTTTACCCGAAATGTGCACGGTCTTTTGCGCCGTCTCCTCGAGAGCCCCAAAGGCTGGAACGAGCACATTCGCCAGTAAGCGTCTTCCCCTCTTCCCTCTTCCCTCTTCCCTCTTCCCCCTCTCATGTTTCCTCCGCTGCCGCCTCCCTCCCCGCACCACGTTTGCTGATTCCACCAAGCCAAGTAGGAGCGATGATCATTGAATTTTCCTATGGCTTTGAAGCTCTCCCCCAAAACGATCCCTTCATCGACACAGCCGAGGGGTCCCTCCGCACGATCGCCCTCGGGGGCGTGCCCGGCGCGTGGCTGGTTGACACGGTGCCGATCTTGAAGCACGTCCCCTCCTGGTTCCCCGGCGCGGGGTTCAAGAGGAAAGCAAGAGAGTGGAAGCGGTACTCCGACGACATGCTGGAAGCGCCATTCAGAGCGCTCAAAGAGGATATTGTATGTTGCTGCCAGTGGTTGTATGGCAGTGGGGTGGCGCTGATCCGTATTGTGGTTTAGGCCAACGGCGTCGCAAAGCCATCTTTCGCGCAGCGGTGCCTCCAAGAAATGGACCCGAACATCGATATTGCCTTTCAGGAGAAAGCTATCAAAGGTGCTTCTGCTTCGATGTATGGCGGTAAATTGTTTCGATACTGCATTTTTAACACGCACTCATCTGATTTGATGTCGCTCACAGCTGCTTCCGACACAGTCAGTTTCCGCAGTTTCTTTGACGTATCGCAACCAACTAACTTGAGTCTTAATCCAGAGCGTCACATTCCTCGCAACGTTTGTGCTTGCCATGATCCGGTACCCCGCCGTTCAACAGCGCGCGCAGGCGGAGCTCGACAGCGTCCTCGGGCCCGACCGCCTCCCTACATTCGACGACATACCCGCTCTACCTTACCTTTCCGCAGTCATGAAGGAGTGCCACCGCTGGGAGGTCGTGTTTCCGTTTGCACTCCCGCACAGGCTTACGGAAGACGATCAGTATCGGGGGTGGTTCCTCCCAAGCGGGACTATGGTCCTTCCGAATTCATGGTACGCCCCTCCCTCCGCTCGACAGACGATTTCTTTCTGCGAGCTATACTGATATGGCCAAAAAGGGCGATTTTGAACGACCCGGCCGTGTACCCCGATCCATCGGTTTTCAATCCTGAACGATTCCTGAAAGACGGACAGATTGATCCCGAAGTGCAAGACCCCGAATTGGCGGCATTTGGGTACGGTCGCAGAGTATGGTTCGTCTTTCTCTTCGATTTATGCGGACATATTAGTATTCATGGACGTATGGCAGCCCTGGACGGCGGGTTGCTAGTGCATTCACTTGGCTCTCTGCCGGCTGCATGCTTGCCTCATTCGATATTCGAAAGGCTACGGGCAGCGACGGAATGCCGATCGAACCCGCGGGTACTTATGTTGCGGGGCTGCTTCGGTTTGTGGATTGAAATGGAAAGCGTCTAGCTCTTTACTGACTTTGGCGGCGTTTCCCTTACAGAAGTCCCGACACTTTTGAGTGTGCGTTCATACCCAGATCGGCAGACACGAGAGATATGATTGGGTCCACCGATGCATAGCTGGCATGTAGCTGCAGCCCCCAGAGGCTCCCAATGCAATCACGTTTGTTCAAACGTAGCATATGAAACTACTCGGAGTCTTCAGGCCATATGAGAGAAATTTGTCAGAAGGAGGTGAGAGCTTGGAAAGCGCGGTGTCTATCACACGTCCGTATCAGCGAGACTTGAGCGAGACCGCCGAGAGGCCCGAAGCTGATCCTCACAACCATGATCCGACATGCTTCAATCCGGTAAAAATAGTAATCCTGCCATCAACCAGCATTGATGAACCACCCATCATTGGTCGAGATGTTGCACGCGTGTGGGATCCTCCGGAGCTGTGCGCGTACTTCTGCAGGGTGGCATTGTCAACAATGTATAAAGAGCTGAGCTCCTCCGCCCTCTATCACTATCCGTTCTACTCGATTTGCCCTCCCAAGCTTCAATCATAATCATCCGCCATGAAGTCTTTTACCTTTTCATTGACCAGCATCCTTGCGCTGTCCTCGCTCGTCAGCGCATGGCAGTTCTCCACATTTTTGAATGACGATCAGATTTGCAGGACAACAGCTGTGGTATGTACACTCAATCGCAGTGCTTTCAAATCAGCTTCAAATTGGTGCTTATTGACAAGGGATAATTTAGCTCACCGTCACCGATGCGGCACCGGGTCCTTGCATTGCGCTTCAAGGGCCTGTTGATTCCATTGAGTATGTACGCATATTTGGGTGAGTTGCAGACTGAATAAATTTCGTTCAAGATGGCTTTCGTACATTGGTGTTTGGCCGTTTTCTGTGGGGGATGAGTTGATGTTTTTCTCCGCCTATTATTTTCTGTCTGTTTTCCGCTACGTCTTTTTTGTCGCTCGCGTTGTGTGGTGTCTTGTTGTTTCATCTTTTGGTTATTTGTTTTTCTGATGTGTGTTCGTTGCGTTGTTTGTTCGATGTCTGTGGGTTCGGTTTTACTATCTCTGTTTTTTGTTTCTAATCTTATTCTTTTTTTGGTCCTGCTACTCCCCCGTCCCGGTTTTGGGTCTATTCGGTGTGTCGGACTGGTATGTTTTTTCTTGTGTTATTTACCTTGGGGCTACGTGGATTGTTACCGCGTATGATTTTTGGTAGCGTTCCGTTTGAAGTTAGAAAATCAGCGGTGCGACTGAGGCGTGTCTGGAGGGTTTATTGGCGGAGCCTCGGACTTTGCAAACTTGTGTCCTATCGTTCTTTCAATTCCGGAGACCAGCTTGTTGTTGTAGAGCCCATGCTACAATTGAAATATCTTGACGGAAAAATCTTTGGTATTGGAATGCGCTCTAAGTACGCTTGCAAATATTCACCTCGGCAAACAGCAAGGCAATTTAAATCAATGCTTCGATGCGGTTCACACAAAAGCGTGCCTCTGCTTGCGTTGGACGAGAACAAGCGCTACCGAGCATCATCAATATCTAGTTCGATTCGTGTTCCTTTGGTTCTTTACGAGGAGGTAGACGGTGCCATGGATTTACGACACGGCGCCCACCGTTGTGATTGATTATGCTTACATATATCTTGGACTTCCCCTTCTTGCATGAATGTTCGCGTGGAAAGCCACTGACCCTCCTGACCGCTCTCGAGGGCGGACGCGCTTTGGCCGATGACGCACACGCTGACATCGCAGCGCGCGAGGCCAACGAGGACGTTGACTTGAATTCAAGGCAGGCTGGTATCATCAACTTTGGGAGCGTGAATATTCATGATGGTTTCCGTGAACTCTACTTATGCTTGTCCGTTTCGGCGCCAATAATCCGACAACGATAACGGACCAACGTCGACCAACCGTGTGCCAATTATATCGCACTCACGGCGAGAAAGATGCGCTGGCTGTATTCATTTATACTGGTGCAATCACCATAATTCTTTTAGACAGATAAGAATGGTGAAACGAATAATGATTCGGATAAGGAATTGAGCGCGATAGTGTGATATAAGTGCAATAGAGATAAGGCGCAATCAGCCACGCAGTAGATAGCCGCAGTGCGTGGCGTAGAATATATGCCGTCAGCGCAGTGGATAATCAGGTCCGCAGTTAGATAGGTACTGATAGGTACGGTAGCCGAGTCTGTAAGGTACTGATAGGAACAGAACATAGAGTAAAACTAGAAAGATACGGTAACTGTTTACACTTCAACAAATTCTACTGGCAATACTCATCGAGTTCGGGCAATTTTTTGGATTTCGTCTCAATGGTTCAAATACGCAATGCCAAACAAGGGTAAATAAAGGCTTTGCTGGCGCCACACAGTCATTCTGTTCCCTTAATCTACCTGTAGGGTCTATAATTGGGGTGTCCGGAGACCTCCAGCGCGAAAGAACACTGAAAAAGAGGAATGTGCCATGGCATGGGAGGACAAGATTCATGGATTCGTTGCATATTGTGGCGGGCGGACAGACATCCGTGGGAGTTTGAAGCGGGGCCCTGAATCAATCACGTCAACGTACACCCATTATTCTTCCATTCTTGTCCTGTCAACATCTTCTAGCATCCTCTCATCTCTGTATCCGTATGTCCAGTGAGAACCAATCAAATCCAGGGGACTCTATCGATCCAGTGCGATCGGACGTCTGGTATGACGACGGGAATGTTGTCTTACAAGCACAGAATACCCAGTTCAAGGTGTATCGCGGTGTTCTCGCGCAGAGTTCATCAGTTTTCAAGGATATGTTCACTTTTCCACAACCGCCATCGGCAGAGATGGAGTTAATTGATGGATGCCCCGTCGTCCATCTTTCAGATCGTGCTGAAGATGTGAGATACATACTTCAGGCGCTTTGCCAGCGAGAGTGCGTTATTGGCTTGTTTTGGTTGTCAAATGATGCTCATCGTGACTATCGTGACTCTCAGGTATGTCACTGATGGAGAAAAAATTCCCCTCGCCGTCTTATCCTCTTTCCTCTCCCTGGGCGGCAAATATGAGATTTCGAAATTACGTGCCGAGGCAACGATGAAACTATATCGAGAGTTTCCTATAACTCTTGCAGATGCGGATTATGTGTGGAGTGCATGGGTTTCCATCAGGCCGGATAAAAAACGTTCAACTTTCATGGAGCTGGCGATATTAGCGCGCATGGAAAGGGTGTTCTCTGTCCTTCCTTACCTGCTTTATAAATGCTGCAAGCATTACTCGGCATCCGAAATTTTGCAAGGTCTGGCCAGAAACGATGGTTCTCGCCTTCTTCTATCTCCCGAAGATCAGCTCGCATGTATCGCCGGTCACCGAAAGCTATGTGAAGCTCAAGCCAAAATGACATTTATCTGGGCATATGCTGAGGATTTCACATCAGCTACATGTCTCTCGTCTACTTGCCATCGTTCTCGCCAACACATCCTGTTGAAGTCTCAACTCTCGCCTGTACCTGCTGTTCTAGGATTGGAGCACTGGGAGAACGACCCTTCATACTCGGAGGGGCTTTGTGCATCCTGCACGAAAAAAGCCAAGGAGCAGCACATGGCAGGGCGGGCTAAATTCTGGGAGGCTCTCCCTGTATTGCTTGGTCTCCCTCCATGGAGCGAACTCAAGAAGGAGCGGGAAGAGGTGTGAGTATACATTTAAACCCGTGTTCCATTCGCCGAGCTCTCATCACTGTCTTGCTTCTAAAGATAATTTCTAGTACCCTGAATAATATGGGTGGGTTGCAGGATGCGTAGATGTTCGCCAAATTGGCTGGATAAGATGGATGAGGTTGAAAGAGAGAAGGAGAAAGGGAAGGGAGACGGCGAGCGGACCTTGAGTGTGGGCATCATCTCCCGCTCCTCCTCGCGGTACACGAGGCTGTAGTGGTTCTGCATCGAGATGAAGGGCGTGAGGTTGTGTGCGACGGCGTAGTTCTGCATCGCGTGGACTGCAGGAAGGGTAGTTAGCCTCAGCAAGTGGTCAGCGGCTACGCACACTGCCACGCCAAGCAGGGCAACATTCCGATGTACCGTGCGTACCCCGCCTTGACAACATCGTGCAGCGCCTGCATCGTCTCCTCAATTGGCGACTCGTTGTCAAACCGGTGGCACTGCAGCACATCCACATAGTCGAGCTGCAGCTGCGCCAGACTGTACCAGACCGCTTCAAAGATTGTTTCCTACTCAGGCCGCGCTGGTTGACGTAGTGGTCTGCGTCGAGCGCGGGGGGCCTCACGTCGAGGATAGACGGAGCAGTGCGGCCGACGGTCATGAAGAGCTTGGTCATGATTTTGATTTCCTCCCGCGGAAGGTTGTGCGCCTTGATAGCCTTGCCGAGCGCGACTTCGGAGGCACCGTTGGAGTAGACGTCGGCGGAGTCGAAGATGTTGATTCCAGCGTCGTATGCAGCTTTGACGTGCTTGATGCTCTCTTCCTCGTCGAAGACCCAGGATTGCCAATCAGGGGGTTCCATAAGACATGCAGGATGATCCTCGAGACTTTTAGGTCCGATGTGCCCAGGCGGACTGCGCGTAGGGTGTGTTAGATTTAGCGCGATGATGGGTTGTAACACGTGATTGTAATACTCACGCTCCGAGTTATTGAGACATCGGACATGTCTAGGTAAAGTCCACCTACTACTCCCTGACTCCCTGGATCGGGGAGAACATGTGTTTCTGATGCCCATTTATAAAACATCAGACCACAGCGATACAATACGAGTGTGGAGCTGGGTTGGAGCTGGGCGCCGTAGGAGGGAGAGGGGGCATTACCATTTGTAGCAACTTCTCGTCATAGTGCAATACTTTCTGTCATTAATCTGCTGGCCTGGACGCCGACTATGCACAGCGTACCTGCGAGCTTTTGCTGCAAGACATCCAGCTACATATTCAGCAACAACCTTCATGTGCTATGGGGACCGGAGACACATCCTTGAAGCAGTTAAAGAGCAGATGGTAACTCTCTCGGTGAGATACAAAGTCACCCAAGTTGCCGAAACCCTGGCCGTTGCAGCAAGAACAGTCCGATGCGTTCCCCAGCATCCGGTCCACCGGTACTACATATGGTATTGCCCCTCTCCCTACGGCGCCCGCTCCACACTCGGTTTGTATCGCTGCGGTCTGACGTTATTACTAGCGGTACTGCCTGGTGGGCATAAAGCTGTCGAAGACTCGATACTGGTCGAGCTCTTTGCTCTCGAGCTTTCAGTTGTCATGTTTATAAACATCTCGCTCAATGACACCGTGACCCTGCTCCCTCTCGCGGGCCTTCTCTTGGTTGCATTGTACGTCGGTTTGGGTTCTAAGCGATCAAAGCATCCTCCTGGTCCTCGTGGGCTGCCGCTGATCGGAAACCTGCTCGATATGCCGACCAACGACGAATGGCTGCAGTACAGGAAGTGGAGTCAGGAATTCAGTGCGTTCATTTTGTAACTGGTATCGAAACCTGAGCTGAACGCTAGGAAAGAATCTGATATCATCTACCTCAATGTCTGTGGTACACAGATCGTTGTCACGAACACCCTCGAGTCGACATTGGACCTCTTAGAAAGGCGATCATCCAAGTACTCAGGCAGGTGTGTATTTCAACACCCGTATGTAGACCAGCTCTTTGATTGACCGCTTGATCCAGACCTCGCATACCAATGGCAGAACTGTGCGCGGCGCCCTCTATGTATTATATCTCACTCGAACTCAACCGCAGCATCTAGGATGGGATTGGAGTGGGCCTTCATTTTGATGCCCTACGGAGATGAGTGGCGCGCCCACCGCCGACTCGCAGCCAAAGGATTCGACGCCAAGGCGATCCCCAAATTCAATCCTACCTTCACTCGAAATGCGCAAGATCTCCTGCGCCGTCTTCTCGAAAGCCCTGAAGCCTGGCATGAGCACGTTCGCCAGTAAGCGTCCTCCCCCCTCTCCCATTCTTTCCCCACCCTTTCTTACTTCCTCACCACCGCTTTCCCCCTCCCCCCAATGCTTTTACTAATTCTGCCTAGCCAAGTAGGAGCGATGATCATTGAAGTCTCCTACGGCTTGAACGTTCTCCATAAAAATGACCCCTTCATCGAGTCCGCCGATAAGGCCGCCGTCACATTCGCCATGGCAATCAAGCCTGGCGCGTTCTTGGTTAACACGGTGCCAATCTTGAAATA
>KV417497.1:332481-373664 GCA_001630335.1 Athelia psychrophila | reverse complement strand
GAACGCAGATGTGCCCTTTCTATCCGAAAGAAGAGACAATCCTACCCTCTACACGGTAGAAGCATTAACTTCTTGGGGGTACATGTACTACGAATTGCACCTAGTTAAAGTCGTATTGTGTGAACGCAGTAAACTTTTCCTTGAGCGGAAGGAACAGAAAAACGAAGACCAAGAGGGGTAAGCGGAGGAGTTAGGTGAACTCCCATACTTCCTGAAGAAAGGTCAGACCAAGTCCGGACCACAGTGCGGAGGTCGGTTACTGTAGTCCCCTTTATAGTAGAAGACAGACCGTACGTTTCAACGGCATGAAGACGTCGACGTCGGTGGGGCAGAACATTGCGAGTTGGGGGACGACTCTGTAGGACGGATGTTACTACGAGGGTTACGAGAGATATTCGAAAGGTTCCACCTACCCGAAGTGTCCTTTGGGAAGATCCCGGAAGACCACTTCTGGCAGATGGGTTGCCGTCACGTACCGACAATTATACTAAAATCATTAGAGGGTATATAAACTTGTGATCTTACTGCTTGGGTTTTACAGACGTCGTCACTAACAAAGGAGGAGGAGGAGAAGGAGGAGGACAAGATGAAGGGGGAGCGGGAGTTGCTTTCCTTGGCACAGTGGAAGCAGGAAAAGCTGTTGCTCTGCTTGTCTTGGGCAATCGTGTACGTTCTAAACCTATCTGATAGCCTTCAAGTAACTGATATCAATTGCGGTAGAGCTCTAACATGAAGTGTCTCACCTGTCACAACAGCGCTCGTGGGCAAAACAAGCCTAAGCGTGGTCAAGCTTGGCTTGATGAAGTGGATCCAGCAATTGACAGGCTGAGCTGCGGGTGTCTTACGTCGACATCCCTCTTGGAGCTTGTCATGACCAAGACAGTAGCGGCAACTCATCCCAACTTTCCAACACGCCCAGTTGAGAAGAAATCCAAGTCAGAATCCACTTTTCCACACTCCGACTTCCACTTCAACCCAATCACGATTGGAATGGTGGAGGCTTTCATCTTTGACCTTACCAGATTGAATCCCGTAGACCTGCTGTGCCAGCCTCAGGTCAGGGGCCTTAGAGCTGTTGTAGGAACCATGCTGCAGCTTGAAACGTTGTACCAAGATGCCCTCAATGAAGCAGAGGATGAAGGAGATGAGAGGTATCAGGAGGAACTGAACCTCATAGGCGATGTCAAGAAAAAGCTGTACCGATTCAGCCAGAAATTGGCTAGTTTACAGGAGGAAAATGGCCTCCCGGGGGGAAGTGTCGTACACTGTTCCGAAGCTGCTTAATGTTGTACTGCTTTTTTCAATTTATATTTCACTTGCTGGTGAAGGCCAAAAATTGGCGGATACTCGTCCCCAAAGAGGGGCTTACCTTAGTGACTGTACCATTTCGACCGTAGGTTCACAATTTCTCGTCCGGCGAGGCGATAAAGTTTCTTTTGACTTAAGGCGATTTTACACAATGTCTGTTTTTTTGGCCGTTACACATTACTGAACTTACGGTTGAAATGGTACAGTAAAATAGATTGTATGAATCATGTGTAAATTATGACCCTAAGTATCAAACTAGGGCTGGAACTGTGAGAAGTCGGATGGCCAGCACAGTTTTATTATAAACTTTGATTATTAGTGGGCATAAGTGTGTGCATATGAATGGAGATGGACGTGCCCAGCACCACATCCATGACACACCCACTCAGGCCCCTGCTCCCGTACCCGAAACCCGCGCCGTCCCTGCTAGCAAGCCAAGTTTTACATCGGAACACGGCCATCCATGCGAGCGTACAGTCGCGCGTTGCCCCACACGCATCCCCGCCATTTGCGCGCGCATGTTGCACGGCTGCACCCACAAGTCAGCACCGGGAACAACGCCCAAATCAACAGCCGCGGGACTCACTCGTCGAACCACGCATCACTCATCACGAACCACCCCTTCTCGCCCGACCCCTTGCCCCACGAATTCTCTACATTCCAGCGCACAGTCTTCCCGTCCTCGACGTGCACGGCCGCGAGCAGCATCGCGTGTGTCATCGCGCTCTCGCCCATCTGCAGCCGCTGCGCCTTCGTCAGCCCCAGCTCCACTCCGAACGTGTTCTGATAACTGGACGGCGGGTACAGCGCGGTGTCCATGATCCCGCGCGCGCTCGTACTCGACTCACGAGCGCCCCCGCCTTGAGTGCCGCGATCTCCGTGTTGACGTACAGTACGGGCCACGCGCCCCACACGTTCCTGAGCTTGTCGACGGTGTAGAGCTTGCCGAAATCGTTGCGCGGGTCGTGGATGAGCGAGAAGGAGTCGCCCGCGGGGTACTTGCCCTCGGTGTGTGCGCCGCGTAGAACGCGCGCGGGGTGCCGGTGTAGGAGTGTGCCTTGCCGTCCGCGTCGTAGTAGTCCCAGGTGAAGGGCGCGCCGAGAGTGGCGGACATGATGGTGTACACCTCGCGCACGAGGTCCTCCTTCTTCGTGCGGAGCGTCGCGAGCTGCTCGGATGCCGACAGGGAGGACGCGGCGAGGGAGGCGTGGAGGGCGCGCAGGACAAGCGCGTGCTCGCGGAGCTTCGTCTGGAGGAGCTTGTTGAGCGGGCCGGAGAACGAGGAGTGCGTGGACTCGGGGAAGACGGTCTGCGGGACGACGCCGTACGCCTCGAGCAGGTTCAGGGCCATGTCACACTGCCCGCCGTCCGAGATGAGGTCTCCCGAGAGGTGGTTGGGCAGGTCCGCGTGCTCGATCATGGGCTTTGCCGCGACGGAGTGGCGCGGGATGTTCGTCGTCGTGAAGAGCCAGTAGCGCCCGGAGGACTGATCGGGCCGGACTTGAAGAGGCCCTCGGTGTTGAAGACGTGTGTCTGGGCAATGTGCAGGCGCGGGTATCGGGGAGACACGGACCGGGCACACGACAGGTGCTGGTGAGCGGCGGCGCTGGCGAGTGTGCGGCATAGAAGTCGTCCCAGCGCAGGCGTTTCGTGCCCTCGCGCTCCTCAAGCTCGTCGCAGTCTTGTGCCGTGGGGGCAGCACGCCGAACTTGTCCGCATCCCCGCGCAGGTACGCGAGCTCGCTGCACCCGTGCCGCGCGCCCTCCGATGCGTATACCCGCACGTCTGCGGCCGCTGCCCCGCGGAATGTGCTGTGGGGTTCGTCCGTTCCCACCACGCCGATGTTGGACACGGTGAGTGTCCCCCGCGCCGGGGTATCTCCTTCGGCGTCAGCCCGCCGCCCGAGGTGCGCGAGCTGCTTGAGCGCCGCGTGCAACGCGTGTACTGAGGACGTGTCGACAGCGGCGAGGGTGGGCGTGGAGAGCGCGATGGAGATGTCGGCGTGCGGGCGGACTATGAGCGTGGGCTCGTCTTTCGAGTCGGCGTGTTGCAAAGCGCGGATGCGGGGCAGAGTGTGGTGGTGCGAGTGCGAGTGCGAGAGGGCTGGCGGGTGTTTGCGGGGGTGTGTCAGCGGTGGGGACATGGGGTGTGCGCGCAAGGGAGTGCGTGCGTGGGTGCCAGGAGCGCGTGTGATGGGTGCTGTCCGCGCGCGCGCGATTGCAGAGCGCGGATGGTGTGCGAGTGCGAGTGCGAGAGGGCTGGCGGGTGCTTGCAGGTGCGTGTCAGTGTACGTGGGAGATGGGGTGCGCGAGTGTGTGCGTGCGTGCCAGGAGCGCGCAAGACGGGTGTTGTCCGTGTGCGCGCGCGATTGCAGAGCTGCAAGCTCGCGTGGGAGCGGCGAACGCGGAGGGCTGCGAGCTCGTGTGCAGGATGGCTGCAAGTGCGGGTAAAATGAAGTACTTACCGGTACCCGTACCCAGCTTCCTGCTTTGTCGCGTTCTCCAGCGGCCGTTCTGCACGATCGTAGTCTCAGCGTGAGCGATGGGCGCTTAACGACAAGTTTCGCCGATCGCGTCACTCGCCTGGCACTCGCCGTACGGATTCGTAGTCGTAGAGACTTGAGAGGAGTAAAGAGAGCTGATGCAGGGGGTTGAGGTGGTGATCGAGAGGGTCCCGACGTGATCAAGTTAAATGACTTCACGTGAATGTTACGGCCGCGTTCCTATCCTCGTAGGATTCCGTAACAGCCTCGTACCACACTCATACAGCCCTCTACACCTCTAATGCAACCCATATACATTCCAAATGCTATTCTACTGCGCTTACAAACCTATCTCCAAGACCTATTCCCGATTCTTGACTCTGAGCTTGGCCCCGACATCCAACACCTTCTAACAGCTTTACAGGCAGCTGCCAAATTGGCTAGTTTGGAATCAGACTGCAGCACATTCTCATTTGGCCAGTCCGGCCCCTTGGTGGTCCCATGGAGATCATCTAGCTCTACAGCTGTTAATTCCAGGGCCAGCTCACCCAGAGCTCCGAGTCTATGTCTTGATGCCTCTGCCAACCAGGCCAACTCCCTTCCACCATCATCTCCCCCTGCTTTCCTGGACTCCGAAGACGAGCTGGAGCCTATAGAGGAGCTGGATGAGCTGCAGGATCAGTCTGAGGAAGAATCCAGGGCCCTGCAAGCTGACAGCTCAGGTTTAAACCCAAGGGCCCTTAGAGCTGCACGCCGCAACCAGGGGCAAATAGAGCCTCAAGTTGAGGCGGGAAATCCTGTAGGGGTGGAACTCAGAGTGAGGAGGAAGAAGAAGAAGAAGCCATGTCCCAGGGCTGGGACCAAGGCACCTGTTGCTGTCGCCGCTATGGCCCGGGATATGTACCAGGGCCTTCCCATGGTGCCTCACCCAGACGGGCCAGAGCCAGACCCTAGTGTCTCAGAGGATAATCATTATGCGCCTGGTGTTGGAGAGGGGAGTGGGAGTGGAGAGATAGGAATATCTGGAGAGCATAGCAAGAGATGGAAAGTTACAGCTCGAAGAGCTAAATTCAAACTAGCAGCAGCCCCTATGTTGTCTCGCCTATCTGACATCGCCACTGTTAGCCGGGAACTTGAACTCGTTCAATTTGTACACTCATTGTGCTCTGCCCCATCCATTTCTTCCTCTTCCTCTTCCTCCAATCCCATTGCTCAGACGGTGGAATCTATTGAGTCCCTGGGGATGGAGATTCGGGTTTTCAACTTTTACGCCATGATTAAAACCATGCAATTAGCGATCCTCGTGGATGGGTAAGTGACTATCTTCTCTGCATTTACCCTTACTGATTGTACTATATTCTAGGGAGATGGGGGGTTCCGATAAGGAAGCTCGGAAGAAGACTGTTGCTGCTATACATCGCGAGTCAGAAACATGTGTCAAATATGAGACATTTCGCAAACATGTCCAGGCTGGCCTGCGTTTCCTGTCTTTAGCTGCTGGAGGTAAGTTGTGCATTCTCCCATTTCTTTTATGCTTTTTAATGTCTCACTTCAGGTTCTATATACCTGATTCTTGTGATCGCTGCACTGGGCCTTAGGGCAGAGGTCTTGAATTCCCCAACTGAAGAGATGAAGATTCTCTCAAAAGCATTTCGCCTGCCACCGAATGGTATTTTTCCCTTTTTTCCCTTTTCAATTTGCTCAAGACTGAGGGGATTCAATAGATGATACGCCTTGGAACACAATCCTATGTGCAGTGATAATCCCAAGATTGCGCATAATTCAACAGCACATGATGCCGCCAGCTTTCATTAACAGTCTTCTCTGGGTTCCAGGGGAACTTCGAGGTAGTCGTATCTATCTTACTCTCAGTAATTTGGAGTCCTCCGATGATTCTTTCTCAAAGTTCAGGAGAAAGTGAGGCCTTTCTTTCTGTCTTTCTCCTTGCTTTTGCTCATTTTCTTTTGACAGCGACATGGTACTTCCACCCAGGTCTTCAACCTGGAACCTGGAGGCACCAATTGCTTTCCCTTCCGCACGCACCTCCTCCCCACATGTGCTGGAAGCCTTTGTGGCGAAAGCACCTTGGGTCTCGAAACCTCTGCCCTGTCCTGTCAACAACAAGAATAGGGATACTTGGACTGAGCTGGAGAGGGGGAAGGCGCAAGATAGAGTGGTGGCTTCAAGTCTGGACCATTTTCAGGAACTGGTATCTATCTCTCTCTCTCTCTCTGGTATTCCTTCATTTTCTGACTATCACTTCTAGTTGAATGAGCAGGTTCCCACTTCATCTGATGGCACCGTACCTTGCTCTGGTGAATTCACCAAGAAGCACCCCTACATTGGGGTCCCTTCTTCCATAATCTCAGGGTAAGTAGTTTGCTCCAGACACGTCTCCATATTTCTCATTCTTTTTTCTCTTTCAGAAAGACCCTCTTGGTACAAGATCATGTGGGAGATCTGCTAGCCATGGTCTCCACCCATGCCGCATCTGTCCTCAAAGAAAAGTGTGAGGTATTGGCTGCAGAGTGGCAGGCTCTGTTTCAGCAGAATTTGCACCCCGTTGACACAGTCAATGATCCCTTTTTTGAGTTCCTCGCCTTTCACTTCTCAATGTACAACCGATATCATGAAGACGTGAGCAACTTTCGCTTTTTGGCACTTTTGCATCTAACTGATATCTTGCTAGGGGGGAGGGGCACCTTCAGATGTCCATCCAGATCAACTCATTAGAGAGGGTGCTCTCAGAGCCAACCTATCTCAGCGAGTACCTTACGAGTCAGTGGATATTCAAAAATATCCTGAGCTGTACAATCAAATTTCCTCTATCCTGGAAGACGTACTAGACTTCATTCGTTCCAATGTAAGGCTATTCTCTATGCTTTCTCATCCAATCCTGACTCTCAATAACTCAGATTCAACATCACTTGCCAGAGGCGTACAAGGAACTTGACATCCACTGTCAGTTCCTTCCTCTAGGGCACACGCCTCCAGGACACCCATTTACATCTATGGTGGTAAATCTCTGTGCATGCACAAAGGGGCACAGGGACCATGGGGATAAGAAGTGGTGCACAACCTTCACAATTGGAGACTGCAAAGGGGGTGAGATCTGTATGCACGAGTCAGGACTTGTCTTTGACTCTAGACCTGGGGACATGATTGTGTTTCAGTCTCAGAAAGAGACGCATTTCAACCTCCACATGCAAGGTACTAGGAGCACTGTAGTTCTTCATTCTGATGCGTCTATGGATGATTGGTGTGGTGATGGCGTGGAACTTCCCTATAACCGTTGGACTAGACACGTAAAATAGGTTTCAAATTATATGTGTCTTGTTTAACATGCATTTCAGCACTGTTCTCAGGCAGGAAAATGCATTCGTAGATTTATAATATTAGAGTGCCCCCAAATATTTGTCTTATTACTTGTCTCGGTGAGGTGAAACAGAAATGTGGATGAAGACATTGAGATATACGGTAGTAGACCCTAATGGCTTCTCTCCATGTAAATCAAATGTAAATTTTCCTGTAAATTTGACTGCGCTATGCAGCATACTCACTATATAGCACAAGCATAACTAGAGGTAGATTTAAGACAGCCCATGAACTGCTCATTTCTGGCACCACCACTTGCCAGCGTTTCACATAGTCCAGGGACTGTTAAAAGTTGACAGGCTGTCTAAATTTCAGGTGCAAGTGCTGGGAGGTCAAGTGTTTAAAAATGACTACAATTCAGCCATGTCTACAGCTTCTATCAACGTCTTCTAGGAATGCGACTACGTCCTTTAGCCTCCCCTCTTGCAATCCTGGCTGCCCTTACAGCTGCCAGCAACTTCGTGAACTTGTGCTTGAGCCCTGGATACCGGCCTTCAAAAACTTCATGATCCCCTTTGCATTGGTAAGTCAATTCCTCATAGATCTGGCGTATGTTGCTGAACTTGACAGCCTCACTGCGGTACTCAGACGCATCCCAGAGTACTGGCCATGATCTTAGAGGGACCATCAGCCCTCGAAACTGGTCCCCGTCTTCCCAGTAGGTAATCACATCCTGCAAAGTATTGCATTCTGGGATTCTACTGGGGCGCATAGGACCTGCAGGCTGGGCTTGTAGAGAGTGGGCATGTGAGGAGGTGGATGGCTTGAAAGGTGATGTTTGCGGTGTAGGATACCCAGTAGCTGTAGGCGATGGTGAAGGCGATGGTGATGGTGATGGCGAGAATGGTGAAATAGGCAGAATGGGAGTGGCATGGTAGGACTTGGAGATACGGCTTTTAGATGGAGTGCATGGCGGGGAGCTGGTATGCTCTAGAGAGATGTATCAAAAAATATGCCATATAGCAAGTAGGCAGAACTACACACCTATAACAAGGTCTCGCACTTGCTGCAGCAGCTTCGCCTGAAAGGTCTCTAAATCACCCTTGGTCAGACCTTCCGGTGTATCTGTCTCTCCCATAAAGGTCTCATGGCGATCCACAGCTCTGTCCTGCATGAGGATATCACTGAATCCTTGTTCATAGGCCATTAGCTCATCAAGCAAGTAGCGCATGATAGTTCCAACCTAGTGGCAGAGATGTCAGTGAAGAGTTCAAGATGTGAAGCAAGTCACTCACATCATCACTTGATGACCACCCACCCCACCATTTTACCGCCTTCAAACTCCACTTCCTTTTAGCCCACATGAACCTGTACTGCGCCCCTCCTCTACGGAAGCAATGAGTGGTGAACTTCCCTTGTCTGCCGGAAAGTACCCCAGACCCTTCTATGATTATCTCCATGAGATTCTCAAAGGCTGTCCTGCTGATCGCCTCTCCATATTTGAGTTGTCCAGTAGAGGCAATGGAAGGAAAGATGTAGTCGTTGGGCTGTAGGGACCTCTGCATTTGGCATTCCAGATACTCCAGCCATCGCCCCATGTGGTAGTGACAATCAATTTCTGGAGATTCCGGATCAGGAGGAATCATGTATGTCTGTCCTTTATAAGATTTAAATTCAGAAAGCAGAACCTGCTGTAGACGCATAAGAGAAAGGACACACCTTTGGTCAGGTCTTTGTTTGTTTTACGCAAGACTAGACGAAACTCTGTGTAAACACACCCAGCTGGTGAGACTTGATTGATTCTGACGTGGTGAGCCTGAAGGTTGACAATCTCTTCATTTCTGTTTGAGAAAAATAAGACTAGGTTTGAACAAGAAAATATGAAACCAGCGTACCTCGCCCATAGAGCAAAAGCTGTAGTTACAAATGCTTTGAAGTACAGGCGCTTCATCTCAGACATCTCCTCTGAGCATTTGGGAGAGTCCAGCCAACCCATAATGATGGCAAGATCAGAAGGGAGCATGGGTAGAGCCTGTGTCGATATATCTGTCTGGCGACTACGGTTTTTGAGGGACTCGTAATAGACACTGTATTCTGCCTCAAACACAGGGTTGCCTTCCCAGCAGTTCTGCAAGGCATTGAAGCGCCAATAATCCCCCTGACACCCATGCACTCTGTATTGAGGATGATCAGTAATATGGACGGACAGCTTACCCTGGTACTCACCGCTCAAAGTATGACTTGAAAGAAGAACGCAAGCCCTCTGCTGTGGCAAACTTCTTCTCTTCATGGTCGCATTTAAATGCTGTGAGCATCCGTAGAGCAGTGGGAGTGTGCTCCCCAATAACGTCAAATGCATTTGCGTACTCTGGTAAACTGCCTCCCTGGGTTTCTCCCTCCACAGTTTCCCTGCCTTCCTCAGCCCAGCTTGCAAGGAACTTCTTCCCCGCCTTCACATAATTTGCATAAGTTCTGGTTGTGTTTTTGGAACGAAACCACTGCTCTGCAGTCAGACGGCTGCTAGTGTCCAAGGCCGCTGCAGTGGGACGTGGGGTAGCAGCAGCACCCATAGTCTTCTTCTTGGGTGACCTGGAAGTTCCTGCACGAGATTTTCTGGGTGTGAAAGGGACCTCAGAGATTGCCATGTTACGTAGAGTCAAAGAGTGAAGTTAAAATGTGAAGTGTGCACTTGGTAGCCAAGGGCGATGACCACTTAGCAGTGGAAGCACGATCAAGGCCTGCCCACCCAAACAGGCCACAGCGGTGAAGCTGAACTGTCAAATTTAAGCAAGGAATACCGAGTTGCAAGTTTACGCCAGTTCATTGCAGCTCACAGGCAGATGTGCAAACCTGACAGATAAGATTGAATAGCTTAAATCTCGCACTACACTAATTGCACCGGTTTTGTAAATTTGGTCATGTTATGGCCTACATATCAATCGACTCGACTATTACAGACATTGCTTTTGATGGCTTGACTGCCGCCCCAGCGAACTCGATGTTGGTTGGATGGATAACGTGGCAATGTTTGTGCAGACCGGCAATGCTCTTTGGGGGGAGAGATTTCATGACCGATCTCAGAGAGCACATCAGTTCGTTGTGCGCTCTGCGAGGATATATACTGATAAGCTCAAATTCTTCGTCGACAGCAAGACAGCAAAAGGGGACGCACCTGAAGTGACGATTTGCGTTGCCGTGAATCGTCCCCACCCTCCCTGTAATCCTGCTCAACACCTCCTCATTCGCCCTCTGCCGGGTGTGCTTCAGCCGGGCGTCTGAGCCGTTCACCCGGGTGTGCACGATGAACAGCTTGAGCGCCTCTCCACCCGACTGGGCGCTCCTCTGAAGAAGGGATGCGCACAGTTTCCCTGGAGACCCACAGATCCGCGCGCTGGGGCGTGAAGAAGGACTGAGACAGTGTTTGCTGTGCCGGATATTCCCCTGGGATCAGGAGGACGGGGGAGCGCGACACGTTGAAGGGCTGCCAGCCGGGCGCGTCGCTGCTCGTGGATACATAGTCGAAGGCCGAGAAGAGTGTTGTCTCCGTATCGAACGGCGAGGAGGAACACGATCAAGGACGCCAAGGAGAGGACGAACAGAAAGGCTACCGCCAAGAACAGCGGTCTTAGGTGCCACCAAGATCGATAAAGACAGCGGCGTAGAGCACCAACTCGACCCATTTGCGCACGGCGCGTGAGACGAGGGACATGTGGAATGCGGTGCTGGGGGAGGCGCACGCTGCGTGTGAGATGATGGCGTAGACGAGTTCGACGGGTAAGCAGGCGAATGTGCTTGCGCTGGCGCGGTTTCTGCGTCAGCATGGTAGGTGGATCGGGATCGGGATTGGGATCATTGATAATACTCACAAGTATACTGGAAGAAAGGAAGGTCCATATATGACGTGTCCCGAAACGAAGCCCCAGCCGAAGAGTTTCTCGGTGGCGGGCGCAAGGGTGCCAGTTCTGATCTGGGGGCTATCGTGCAACACAAAGGGGCGATGGGAAAGGTGCAGCCGCTAAAGGGGGAGGAGGGGCAAGAAGAAAAGGTGGTGGGCGGAGTGGAGCGGTGGTCCGGTGCTGGAAGAGGGGGAGGGAAGAAGGGGTCGATATGATTGTAACAACGGCAGTACTTAATAATAAGGCAAATGCACAGGCGCCCACCGCCATCCTTAGATATCAGGATTCGTTGAGCGCTAGCCCTCACCCTCACGCACGGCTCCTTCACATATTTATCTCCTTTCGCTAACAGCCAGCTTACATCACTCCTGCGAGTCGTGTTTAGATGTATAATAATGCTGAAGCGGGTCCATCCAGTGCGCCGATGCCACTAGTGCTGACAGGACCCGGGAAGCTCCCCCCTATGTTTGTCCGGATTTTTTGCTTATTTGAGGCATATTTGAGACCCAAATTGGCCTCATGTCTGTCCGGATTTTTGCTTATTTGAGGCTCAAACGAGACACCTCTGTCCGGGGTTTGCTTATTTGAGGCCGAAGGCCCCAAATTTTGGGTGTCATAGCGCGGCCCTCCCAACCGCAGCAGATGCTGAGAGATAATTTTTTCGTCAAAAAGGATACACAACTATCATGAAATGCTTGTTGCGTCGCCACACCCTCCGCTGATAAGCCTCCACTGCGCGCCGCGCCAGCGGCGCAAAATCTGGGTGTTTTTGCGACTGTCACGTGACTATGTCTGTCCGATTTTTGCATATTTGAGGCTATCTGAGGCATTGGGCGTTGCTTATTTGAGGTCAGAATCTGTCCAATTTTCCGGACAAACATAGGGGGGAGCTTCCCGGGTCCTGTGCTGACACCATCCGCGACTTTTTTCGAGACACCGGGCGATCAGCCTGGGATCATGGAGTGGAACCAGAGGGAAGACGTGGGAGTGAAGTAAGTCTTCCTCCCACTTCTATCAAGACATACATTCTGACTGGAGTGAAGTGTACCTTTCGGGCAGCCAAAACCGTCCATTCCCGACGTGATCTTCAACACTTCCCACACTTCTGGCAGCACCGTCTTCAACGCCAACGGCAACATTGACAACCATGTGCACAATAACTATTACGGAGTCCCCGCCACCGCCACGTTCAATCCCATGCATCCGCGTGCCCCTTTCAACGATGCTCCCGTGGATCGCATATCCCCTTGCTTCGTGGGCCGCGATGAGGAGCTGCAGCTCTTCGCGAATGTGCTCGGCTTGTGCGATGGAGATACGCCGTCCCGTTACGCCGTTTGGGGAATGCCTGGACTGGGAAAGAGTCAGCTTGCTCTGAAGTACGCTAATACATCCTTCCGAGCGGGACTTCACACGCATATCATCTGGATCTCAGCGACGACAGTGGAGAAGGCCAACCAAGGGCTTGCCGGAGTGCTCAATTTGCTGCAGCACCCGGACAGAGACCATCCTGACCAAGCGGCTCGGATAACGGCCGCACGGCTCTGCCTGGAGCACTCGCAGCAATATGGCTTCCTCAAGTGGCTGATCATATTCGATGATGTGACAGTGGCGACTGTGCAATTCCTGCGCGAGAGTCTCCCACGCCAGAACTCTCATGGCAGCATCTTATTCACCACTCGCACAGCTGATATCGCCGAGGCCATGACAAGCGTGGCGGGGGAGCAACATCCAGTCCATCGGCTAAATGCTCTAAGTCTCGAGCAGTCCACTGCGCTACTCTTGATGCGGGCGGGAGTTAACAGCAGCACGGCAACCGATGTGGACAACGCCCATAATCTTGTCAGACGGATTGGATGTTTGCCTCTGGCTGTGGAACAGGCAGGATCGTATATGAAGCTGAACGGTCTCACCGGTGCCGGTCAGCTCGAGACCTTGTATGATCAAAGGGGGTTGGAAGAGGTGATTAGCAACTATTTTCGCCTTCAATTAGACCCTAAAGGCTAATTTGGAGCTCAAGGTCATCTGCTGGAACAACAGTTTATCCTCCTACCAGGAGAAGTCGGTGTTGACAACATTCGCCGTGCAGTTTCAAAGGCTCGGAGAGATTGATCCAAATTTCCTCCGGCTACTAAAAGTGTTGGCTTTCTTCGATCCCGAAAGCATACCTCTCGATATCGTCGCCCTTGGTGCTGGAAGGCTAAACACCGATGCTGATGTTGCATCGGAGGTTGTGTCAGGAGAGTTTAGACACCTTATTGGGCTCATTTGCTCCGAAACATGGCTGCGGAGGGCTTTGCGTCACTTCGAGGACCTATCCTTAGCTCAACCCCACTACGGCAAGACAATATCCCTTCATATCCACGACTTGATCCAACTTGTCCTACAACAGAGCGCACAAGCAGAACAATTCAGACAGGACGCGCACTTTGCGTTTGCGGGTACCCTCCTTTGCAAAGCATTCGAAACAATAGGCGACCTAAGCTCGCCGCGTTCTTGGACGGAACACGAGAGGTTTGTGTCACACATGATGGCTTTGTTGAAGCACGCCGGCACGCCGGCCACTGAGCTTCTCGTCATGAGCCGGCAAGTTGCATTGTATTTCTACCAACGAGGCCGCTACGACGAGGCTGAGGCACTGTTCCAGCAAGCGCTGGCAGGTCTGGAGCAGCAGCTTGGGACAGACCATCCGGACACGCTGCGCACGGCAAATGGCCTCGCTTCCATATACTATAGACAACGAAGACTTGAACAAGCTGAAGCTATGTATCAACGAGTACTGGCAGGCCAGGAGCAGCTTGGCGCCGACCACCCAGATACGTTGTACACGGTAATTGGCCTGGCTGCGCTGTACAAGATGCAGAGCAATTACAAAGAAGCCGAGTCATTTTATCACCGAGCACTTGCAGGCCTGGAACAGCAGCTTGGTGTAGACCATCCGGCCACGCTGAACACGGTAAACAACCTCGCGGGGCTGTACGCGATACAGGGAAATTATGACAACGCGGTGGCATTGTATCAGCGAGCACTGGTAGGCCAGGAGGAGCAGCTTGGCGCAGACCATCCAAACACGCTGGATACGACAAGTAACCTCGCTGTGCTGTACTCAAGTCAAGGAAATTATGACAACGCAGCGCCATTGTATCAGCGAGCACTGGCAGGCCAGGAGCAGCAGCTTGGTGCCGACCACCCGAGCACATTGGGCACGGTACACAACCTCGCTAGGCTGTACTATACCCAGGGATATTATGACGCAGCCGAGCCATTGTATCAGCGAGCACTGGTAGGGCGGGAGCGGAAGCTTGGTGCAGACCACCCTGATGTATTGAGGACGATCAACAACCTTGCCGGACTGTATGAGGAGCAAGGGCGAATCGAGGAGGCACAAATGATGCGCAATAAAGCGGGCAGAAGGAGCAGCTAGTAAGTTATTCCAAGTCCATGTCCGCACATAATCAACGCAGGACTGAAGCATCCCGCAGAGTCTGTAGAGTTGACAGTTCAAGACAGAAAGAACACGCTGACGCGGACTGTAACACGATGAATCCTGCCGCTTGATTATATTCATAATTCATGATTCGTGATATCAAAGATATAGATATAGATACAGCTACATATTCAGATATGATTCCAGTTATTAAAGGTATATATTAGATATAGCTATGAGCAATGCGTGATGCATCTATGGGGAAACAGGCCTCAGGCCATGGCCGAATGAATCATAATGTTTGATACAGTGGGTGGAAAGCAAGGAATTGTGTGCGATAATCGGTTGGCGTAAGAGCCTAATCCGGGTTCCGCGTGAGGCGTGCGTGGGGTTATCCGTATGAGAATTGCGATATGCCGGCCTGTAGCTCAGTGAGGTATCGACGGGAAATTGGAACCAAGACATCATCTTTTGATATTAGACTCCAGAGTTTACGCAGAGTGGCCTTGCGGCATGGCTGTGTGCGTGGGTGCAGAACAGCACTCAGGCTGATCTGTGTCGGAGTCTTCTGGTGACGCGTGAAAGTGAAGGCGACGGTCGTGCCGAGTCGAGTCGCGCCGGACAAATCAGCGTTGAGGCTCGAGCGCAGGCCCCGCAGATGCGAATGAGAAATCCCTCATCCCCTCCGCCCGAACCTACAACTCCATCTTCGCCAACGCACACGCATCGACGAACCGCGTGCCCCTCTTGAGCGCCTCCTCCGCCCAAACCCACTCGTATCCTTCTCCCCCATATCCTTCGCCCCCGCCGCTGCGCCCCATGAAATCGCCCGGCCGCGACCCGGAGACGAATACCACCCGCGTATCCGCAATGTGCATCTCCGCCGCCAGCCGCTGCAGCTCCTTCGCGGTGAGCAGCTCGCCGCGCACGTGCACGACCAGGACGCGCATCCGCGGGAGGTCGAGGATCGTGCGCAGGAGCGGGAGCTGGTCGCGCGCAACTGCATTTGCCGCGTTCGCTGCGCCGATTGACGCGGGCGGCGGAGTCCACGTGCAGGCGAAATGCGTCAATCCCGGGACTGCGCCCATCAGATGCCGTGGGCAGTTGTCCCAGAACACCAGGCGTTCGACTGTGGCGAGGAGGCGCATTTCCCAGTGGAAGGCGGCGTAGCCGGGGTCGCCGCGGATTGTGAGCTCTCGGGGCGCCAATGTCAGATCTGGGGAGCGGAGGAATGAGTCGGAGGGTGCGTGCAGAGCGGATGCGGGGAGATGCAGGGCAGTGATGTTGGGGAGCGTGCGGGAGAGGTGCGCGGGGGGTGGGAGGGCGAGAGGGAAGGGTGTGTGCTTCTGTTCGGAGGCTGGGGGTCCGGGGGCAGCGGTGAGCGTCAGCGATCGTACGTGCGCGCTCAGGAACACGGGGTCCTTCTGGAGGAACGCGTACTGGTCGCGTCGAATTCGTGTGTTGGAGGTGCTACCAAGATTGATAACGACGGCGGCGTAGAGTACCGGCTCGACCCACTTGCGCATGGCACGCGAGACGAGGGACAGGTGGAATGCGGCGCTGGGGGAGGAATGCGCCGCGTGTGAGATGATGGCATGGACGAGCTCCACGGGTAAGCAGGCGAATGGGCTGGCGCTTGGCTGGGGAGCTACGAGGCGGTTTCTGCGTCTGCACGGTGGGTGAGTCAGGGGGATCGGGATCTAGATTATCGACGGGGACACTCACAGGTATACGGGGAGAAAGGATGCCCAAACGCACAAGTTCATGATGGGTGAGTAGTACTTGGGAGTGTATGTGATTGTAGTGATCACGACACGTCAAGCCGATGGGATACGTAGTAAGAACTAGTTAGCTGATGGCGTTGGAGCTTGGGATGATATGAAAGGGTGATTTCAGGATGATAACCAGAGGAGAGGGAGACTATATAGGATCGCTCGAAACTCTCGGGGAGGTCAAGTGGTGCAGTGCCGGGCGGATGTAAGCCAGATACCCCCGCGATTGAGGAACAGCGCAGGTCCCAGGTTTAGCGTCGTTGTCACTGCCACCCATGATGTCGAACTATACGTTGTCGTCGGCCGTTCCGTTTTCGAGTCCAAGCTCAAGTGTCGGGCAACCAGAGGCAGTCTTTGAGTTCATCGTTGTCGTGGGCAGGCAGCGCTCACCCGGTCGGCGGCTTTGTACTGGTCAACTGTCTCCCGTCGCGCAGCACAGATTGTGGCGTGTTCTGTCTTGAACTGTCAACTATCCGACCTTGTCCGACCCGCAGGACCCTTCAGTGCTTCTGAGTGGACATGTAGGCAGGGGTATCGCGATATCTGCCCATTGTGACCCCTCGTTGATTGAAAGTCGTCATAATTACATCCGTTCGTGAGTTGTAGCTCGGGAGACTCAGGCTGGTGCTTCGCTTCATTTTGCCTGCGCCAGAATGCCTTTGGCGCGCAAATCTCTGCATGGCTTGCATAATCGGGCGATATTTTCTACACCTGCACTCTGCAGCAATCCGAAATGGCTGTCAATGGGCTGGACTGGACTGGACTGTTTCACTGGACGCGCTTGAAGCCTTTGATACCCAGTGATCTACCGATATAGACTGTTGACATCGACGCAGCTGTCACCGATGGCAATCACTAGACTACTCCACCATAAATATTCCAGTGCCTGTGTACCGGAGCGCAGGCCTCAGCAACTCTTCAAATCCGATAGGCAACCGACCGGTAGCTTCAGCTCTCAGCCTTCTTTACTGCGTACCGGCCCGTCGCCAGGATTCAGCACGGTCCTTGATATTGATCAACTGCAACCTGTCTCGCAGAGCAGATCGTGTCATGTCGCTGTCAGTTGAAGGATACATAACAATATGCTTCAGGTCTTTTGAAATTGCAATCATGTACGGACATACACCTGGAATAACTAACTACCCGCTCCATTTGCCCGCTTCATTGTGCGTCATTCTTACCTCCTCGATTCGCCCCTGCCGCTCATACAGTCCAGCAAGGTTGTTGACCCATCAACAACACATCAGGGTGATCTGCACCAAGCTTCCGCTCCTGCTCTGCCAGTGATCGCTGATACAACGATTCGGCTGCATCATAATATCCCTGGTTATTGTACAGCACAGCGAGGTTGTGCACCGTGTATAATGTTTCCGGGTGATCTGCACCGAGCTGCCGTTGCTGTACCAGCGCTCGCTGAAATAATGCCGCCGCGTTGTCGTGATTTCCCTGTCTCATGTACAGCACAGAGAGGTTGTGTGCCGTGGCCAATGTGCTCGGGTGGTCGGCGCCGAGCTGCTGCTCCTGGCCTTCCAGTGCCTGCTGATACAATGTCTCAGCTTCCGCATATTTTCTCCGTCCCATGTGCAGCACAGCAAGGTTGTGTACCGTAGATAGCGTTTCCGGGTGATCTGCGCCGAGCTGCTGCTGCTGGCCTGCCAGTGCTCGCTGACACAATGCCGCCGCGTTTTCATAATTTCCCTGTCTCGTGTACACCTAAGCGAGGTTATTCGCCGTCTTCAACGTGTCCGGGTGGTCAGCGCCAAGCTGCTGCTCCCGGCCTGCCAGTGCTCGCCGATAAAATGACTCGGCTTTTTGGTAATTTCCCTGCTTCCTGTACAGTGCAGCGAGGCCATTTACTGTGCGCAGCGTATCCGGGTGGTCTGCGCCCAGCTGCTCCTGGCCTGCCAGTACTCGCTGGCACATAGCCTCAGCTTGTTCAAATCTTCCCTGCCTACAGTATAGGAAAGCAAGGCCGTTGGCCGTGCGCAGCGTGTCCGGATGGTCTGTACTAAGCTGCTGCTCTAGACCTCCCAGCGCCTGCCGGAACAGCGCCTCGGCCTCGTCGTAGCGACCTCGTTGGTAGAAATAGATGCAACTTGCCGGCTCATGACCAGAAGCTCAGTGGTTGGCGTGCCGGCGTGCTTCAGCAACGCCACCAAGTGCGACACAAACCGCTCGCATTCAGTCCAATACCGCGGCGACTCTGGGTCATCTATTGTTTGGAATGCTGTGCATAGGAGGGTAACCGCGAGCGTAAAATGCGAGCCGCCTCTCAGTTGTTCGGCCGGAGTGCTCTGTTGGAGGTCAAGTTGGATCAAGTCGTGGATATGAAGGGATATTTTCTTGCCGTAGTGCGGTCGAGCTAGGGAAAGGTCTTCAAAGTGGCGCAAAGCCATCCGCAGCCATCTTTCGGAGCAAATGAGCCCAAGCAGGTGTCTGAACTCTCCCGACACAACCTCCAATGCAACATCAGCATCGGTATTTGGCGGAATATAGGATGGTGGTGCATTCTGCCCGTTCCATACCTGGGGTGTCAACAGAACGGTTGAATTTGGCACCTCCTGTGCAGCGAGATGACGGCGAAGCCTTCCAGCACCAAGGACGACGATATCAAGAGGTATACTTTCAGGGTCAAAGAAAGCCAGCACTTTTAGCAGTTGGAGGAAATTTAGATCAATCTCCCCGAGCCTTTGAAACTGCATGGTAAATGTCGTCAATATTGATTTGGCTTGGTAAGAGGACAAGCTGTTGTTCCAGCCGATGACCTTGAGTTCCGAATTAGCCTCTAATCGGCGGTGAAAATAGCTGCTAATCACCTCTTCCAGCCCCCTTTCATCATACAAGGTCTCGAGTTGACCGGCGCCGGTGAGACCGTTCCGCTTCATATACAATCCTGCCTGTTCCACCGCCAGAGGCAAACATCCGATCCGCCTGACAAAACCTTTGGCACTGTCAAGATCGGCTGACGCCCGGCTCTGAATTCCCGCCCGTGTCAGGAGCAGCGCAGCGGACTGCTCGAGACTGAGAGCATTTAGCTGATGGACTGGATGCTGCTCCCCAGCCACGCTCGTCATGGCCTGGGCGATATCAGCTGTGCGAGTGGTGAATAGGATGCTGCCATGAGAGTTCTGACGTGGGAGACTCTCGCGCAGGAATGGCACAGTCGCCACTGTCACATCATTGAGTATGATCAGCCACTTCAGGAAGCCATATTGATCTGAGTGCTTCAGGCAGTGCCGTGCCGCCGTTATTCGTGCCGCTTGGTCAGGATGGTGTCGTCCAGGTGCTGCAGTAAATCGAGCACTCCGGCCAGCCTTTGATTGACCTTCTCCATTGTCGTCGCCGAGACCCAAATGATATGCGTGGACGTCCCGTTCGGAATGATGTGTTAGCGTATTTCAGAGCAAGCTGACTTTTTCCCAGCCCAGGCATTCCCCAGATGGCGTAGCGGGACGGCATATATCCATCGCATAAGCCAAGCATATTTGCGATGAGCTGAAGCTCGACATCGCGGCCCACGAAGCAAGGTGAAATGGGATCCACGGGAGCATCGTTGAAAGGGGCGCGCGAACGCATGGGGTTGAATGGGGCGGCGGAGGGGACTTCATAATAGTTATTGTGCACATGGTTGTTGATGTTGCCATAAGCGTTGTTGACGATGCCACCAGCTTGGGTGTGCCAGGTGTTGAAGGTTGTGTCGGGATTGGACGGTGTTGGCTGCCCGAAAAGTATGCTTCAAATCAAGTCAGAATGGGCGCCTTGACCGATGAGAAGCCTCACTCCACTCCTAAGTCTTCAATCTGATACACCTCTGCGGTCCCAGGTTGTTCGGCCGGAGTCTTGAGGCAGAATGTGGATGGTGTCGGTGCTATAAGCGCTACGCTGGATGGGCCCGTTTCAGCGTTCTTGTGCATCTAATTGATGCAGTGGCAAGTTGATCTCTAGTGAAGGCGAAAGAGAATGTGTGAACTTGGAACAGCGAGTCAAACCTTGAGAATGAGATCTGAGCAACCATCAGCAAACTCTGATGTTTGTTCATAGATCATGATAGATGTTCAAAATAGAATGATAGTTTCGTTTCGGCGAAATTTTAGTTGCACGTGCCAAATCCGCAGGACCTGTCACCGAGGCACTGGAGTTTTTGGCCACCCAGGCGCATCGTGTGCATCGTGGAGGCCAGCGAGAGTTATTAAGCATCAAAGGGTGGTTCATGCATGGAAAATAGCATAAGGGGGTGGATTGGAAGCTACTGAAGACAAGGGAGACGATGTGGGTGGAGTACTAGTAGACAGCTGTCACACAAGCGATCACGTGGCCACAAATCTGCGAATTTCGCCGAAACGAAACTATCATTCTTTATGCAAAGCACTGTAGCCATACATCCATCACTTCTGACTCAAGCACATGTCTCAGGAGTTACTACAGTACCAGATCGCAGCCTACGGGTCCGTCGTTATTGTGACGGTGAGTTCTCATTCATAGGTCATTTACTGGGAGACTTGCTGAGCACAGTTTCTGCAGGCTTTCGTGCAGGAGTGGCTTCTCTGTGTAGACGAGGAAGTGGAGATGTGCAAGGAGACGCGAATTAGATATAGCGGACCTATGTTGTTGTATTGGCTGTCTCGGTAAGCCACCCATCCGCGTGGCCTCGCGACCTTCATCTCACAGCCGGATTCCCACCGCTCAGCTTCGCAACTCTGCTCTATGTCATCAGCAACGGCATCGTATCGACTCATGTCCAGCTCGTGCTAGGAGCCGTGCCGCCGCCGTGGTGGTGGTTCTCCGTCAACAAGATATGGTTCTGGACGTTGTGCATCTCCCTCGTGACCACGTCCCTCCTGTTTTTCATCCGTGTGCTGGCCATATTTAGCCGCTCGCTTACGACAAGGATCCTGTTCACCGCGCTATGGGCGGTTACCGGCGTCGCTCCTCACCTGTTGGTCTGGTCGAATTTGGGCCCTAAATGCAGTCTCGGGCCAGGGTTCGCCCTCCCGTTCAATAGCTGCCTGAGTAGCAGCATGTACATGCTCAGCCTCTTCCTCGCCCTTGTATTCCACAACAGCTTCGTCTTCGTTTGCGTCACCCGTGAGATCGGCCTTGGTGCGTTTGAGGGCATGCGCTATACCCGCAGCCTCATCACGGGCGAGGGATTTCATGTCGTGTCGAAGTCGCTGCTCCGAAGCGGCCAGTTGTATTTTGGGTAAGTTCTCGCTGTTTAAACCTATGTCTCTTGCCCATCGACTCGCGCTGACGACCTCACTGTGCAGTGTGACCATGACCCTCCTTGTGCCCATGGCCGTCATGTACTGGGACGTTAAGACATATTGGGTCGATAACTCGAATTTCGTCCCAGGGACCTATGTGACTGTTTCATGCCTCGTGACGTGCAGGGTCTTTCGCATGCTGTTACTATGCAGGCACCGGAAGGAGCAAAGCGACAGGGATATTGGGACGACGGAAGTGGCGGCCATGGTCATGGCAGCAATGGCCAGAGCGGATGCCCCAAATGCATGAGTATTGGATTCACCGACTCTGTAATATTACCCCGGCATGTATGTGCTTGTTTTCACATATCATGTATGTAGTTGTAGATATACGTGTATTATGAATCAAATGACGGCATCGGAAACAGAAAATCGAGAAGCATTTACACCCTTGGCACAGGCTCCTAAAACCAGCCCCTCGAGGTGGAAAGGGGAGGCTGCATAGCGTGTATATAGCACAAGTAAAAAAATTTGATGACAAACCATTAATATTCCCACATTCCCGATATATCACCTCTCAAACCTCTACCTTTCCACCTGAGGGGCTGGCCAAAGATGTCGTGGGAGCCGTCGGAAGCCCTAGCCTAGGGTTACAGAAACAGTTTTATATTCGCGACAGCTGTCAACCAGGTAGTGTGGAGTGGCTCTCGGCTAGCAATTAAATAATACGAGTCTGTCTCCGAACTAGGGGTGTGCACCGTAACCCGTCTACAGTCGTATAGACGGGTCCGTCAATACGGGTCCGTGCCCGTCCCGGCGGCAACTCGCGAAATTTTTGCCCGTATCCGCTGACGGGTTTTGGAGGCACTGTACGACCAGTACACATTACGGCCGTATACAGTATCATACGGCCGTACAGATAGAAATACTCGCAGAGGGCTCCGGTTGCGTCTGCCAACGCCCGGCTTCGCGCCCATTTCGTTGCCACATCCGGTCCATAATCATTACGTCCTTCCCTTCGTCGCAGAATTACTTTTCACCTATATAACATGACTTTCGAGCCTAATTAGGCCATCTTATTATCCGATCATGCCGACAACTTCAACGAAGTAAGTGGGACGGTAATATAATTGAATTAGAGATTATATAGATGCTATGTGGGTAGCTAGATTGGTACCTATAGGTCACACGCGAGTGTAGGTGCGTGGCCGTGGGTCCAGCGTGAGCTGTGTGCGGGCTGGGGATCGCGCATGGGGCTGGGGTAGGCCATGGGGGCTAGGAGTGCGTATGGGACTAGGGATCGAAATAGAGCACGGTCGTGTGGGCTTGGTACGTATACGCAGGGCGGCAGGCTTGGGAGCTGGCTGGGTGGGGAGTAGGGGTGCGGGCTGGGCATGTGTGTGCGTGGGAACTAGATGTGGGCTGCAGGTGGGCGTGCATGGGGTATTTGTGGGTACATGCGTGATGTGTGTGGGCTGGGTGCGCGCGTAAGAGCTGGGACTGCAAGTGGGCGCGATGATCGCGAAACGACTGTCAAACAGTCGTTAGTAGATATGAAAATATATACCATATGTAACGACTTACCAGCGCCGATCTCTATGGCACTGCAGTCAATCCTAGGCGATTTGATAGCGAGAACGGAGCATGACAGATGGAGAGGTTGTGGTGAGAGGGTAAGGGGAACGACGACCGAAGGCCGTTGTTGTCGATCGAAATGAGTCCGCATTTAGAAATTTGAGTGGCTGAACTTCAGCCACTCAGCTTTGCAACAAATCCCCCCTTCCTCGTAGCCATTCTTAGGCTTGCTGTCAGTCTGTGAAGCATTTATATACGCTATCTATTATACCTACTCGTATAAGCAGGTAGACCCCGGAAAGAGCGCTTATGTGACAATGCACGGTCGTACTTACCCGTTGACGGCTGTATGACCACCCGTACCCGTGCCGATCGACCCTCCAGCCTGCAAGTATACGGTCAGTATTGCTTACTGGTCGTCCCCGTCCTTCACCCGCATAAAGTACGGTCGTACCCGTACACGGGTACGGTGCACACCCCTACTCCGAACTACCATTTTAGTCTGCAGCTCTCCCTCACGTTGTCACGCCCAGTCGCGTCCTTCTTACTACGCATTCCTCATGCCCAAGATCACTTGGAATCCTGAAACTGATCGAGAGGCAAACAGCAAACAGCAAACAGCAAACAGCAAACAGCAAACAGCAAACACTTCTCGAAACGTGCCTGTCGCTACCAGATCAAGCGCTGGATGCAAAGAGAGATGATTTGTCGGGAAAGCACCAACGGGTGCGAGGAAGACCCTTTCCTTTTTTGGTGGGCAATGGAAGAGGAGCCCGCTGGAGAGCACATGTTTATCCGAGTCATAGTCAGCCCTTTGAATCTATAGTATTGAGCCAACAAAATGTCGAGATACTCGAGGTGGCTAATCTCACGATGTGACACTTCACGCCCAGTGAGAAACACGTCGAGACAGATCAAGATAGATCGAGACATATCGTGGTAATTTGACGGGGTCGTATTGGAATCGTGGTAGATAGAGGCAGATAGTGACAGGTAGCAATTCTCGTCTCGAGCGCCGTAAGCTCATCAAGTCTCCCTCCTTCAATCATACAATATCTTTTTAAAACCACACACTTCCACTGAAGTCCCTTGGCAAGATTATCAATTGAGTTTTGAAAACTTTTCCGCCCAAGTCGTCGAGGGCCTGCCCTTAACTCGCACTTGACCCGCGTCTCCTCGCTCCGCCTCTCTCTCTATCTCTTACTTGCACATGCTGTCTACTGTGCCCTCTCTGACTGCTGACCTCGACATTGTTGTTCTTATTCTTTGGATTGCCGAGAGATGGCATTCAGTATGTTTTCATCTACTCTACTTGCTCGTCTCTATTGGCTGTGATGTGCTTACTACTATCTCACTATCCTCTTCCAAACCCCATCCACTGATCGCAAAGGTGAGCTCACTGTTGTATTATGGCCTACTGTATTGAAAGTGAAGATTTAAGAATTCCTGGCAAATTTCAGCACGGTTCACCCCCTGTATAGATTCACCAACAGCCCGACAGCAGCCACGCACGAGCCAAGATTCCCAGGTGCTTGAATTATCATATACCCACTGCTCACTCACTGTACACTGTAGGAGACGGTCTGGTTTGTGGTGTGCCAGGAGTATTTATCTTAGTTTTGTTAGTGACCCGGCATGTAGTACTGTACCTGCAATATAATTTGTTTCCCTCTTAATTTTGCTCTGTGGTTTCAATCAAAACTGAAAAGAAAATAGAATTGCAATTGAGGTGCATCGTGAGGGAGTGAAGCTGCATCAAAAGTCTCGTTTGGCATCAATATGCTTCGATATGCCACGATTTGTCTTGATCTGTCTCGAAATCTATAGAGCCATTCTCGTTTTTTCGAGACAGATCGTGGCATATCGTGAGTTCAGATATGTCACGATCTGTCTTGATCTGTCTCGACGCGTTTCTCACTGGGCTTCACGAGCGATTAAGACGGAAACGGAAGCCGGCAAGTCGGTAGAACATTTACTGGTTGACAGCTGTCGCAAATATAAAACTGTTTCTATAACCCTAGGCTAGGGCTTCCAACGGCTCCCATGACATCTTTGGCCAGCCCCTCAGGTGGAAAGGTAGAGGTTTGAGAGGTGATATATCGGGAATAGGGGTATATAGTGATTTGTCATAGATTACGATATTTTTTACTTGCACTATCTACACGCTATGCAGCCTCCCTTTCCACCTCGAGGGGCTGGTTTTAGGAGCCTGCCCTTGGCAGGTCTTCCACGATGGATGAGGGATCGTTTGATTAGTCTTATTACAAAATTTCGTAATGCACCATATTTAGTAGCCTCCCCCGTCAGCCAGGGTGTGGCTGTTGCCACACCCCCTGCCCCAAGTCACAGCGCAGCCCCGCCAAGCGTTAGCGAGGCTGTTAGAGGTTTGGGTTAGAGGTTTGGGTTTGGGTTTGGGGCTAGGGGTTTGCGTTAGAGGTCAGGGTTAGCGGTTTGGGTCAGGGGGTTAGAAGTTAGAGGTTAGGACAAGGGTATTTATTTCTGGGGGTGGGTGGGGGGCGAGGGCGGGGTTAGGTTTGGGTTAAAATTGGGTTTGATTATCTTTATGGCAAAGGAACGGCTCAATAATAGTGATCCTAACAGCATAATGTGACTAGAGACAAGGAAAAAGTCAAGAAAAAGTTCACTGTGGCAACAGCCACATCCGGACTGGCCAGGTTACGGTCGGGGACATATTAAATATGGTGCGTTACGACATCACATAATAAGACTAATCGAACCATACCTCATGATGGATGGAGACGCTCAGAGCGTCTCTATCCTGGCTTTCCACACTGTCAAATCCGCATTGGGTCTGCGAATCATCCTTCATCTGGTTAGATCCATCCCCCGATTTGCCTGAATCATCCCAACATAATTTTGCAAATCATCTTAATCATCTTAATCATCCTAATCATCCTAATCGTCATCTCTCATATATTTTGCGCCTTTTGTGGTTGCTGCCCCGCCCCTACCTGGCTGACATATGGGAGAGTAATACACATACAAATGCAACTAGATAGTAGTAAAATGACAATGAAAGAAAAAAGACAATGCGGGGAAGGGGTGTTAGTGAATTGCACATTTGAGCAGCAGTATGGGTCGGGAGGAAAGGGTGCATAGTGGTTAAGAATGTATATGATATGGATGGTAGGTACAATGGGCTAGCACAGATAAATCCCGGGGTGGCAGAGGGGCGGAGGAGATTCTGGAAAGAGCGGGGCGTGAACCAAGATGTGCATGCGCCATGTGTTCATGCTCAGAGAGGATAGGGGGTGAGTGTAAAGGGTTGAGTACCATCTCCCACATGCCATTAGAGTGCACGAGAGCTGGAAAGCGGTTGGGAGAGATGGTAATAAGACGGGAGGAAGGGATGCGCACCATCCCAACAAGAGCTGCATGCACACATGTTTGCGGTTTCACAGCGTGCAGGCCCTCTGAAAACGTCCTAAATTCACCTCCACACGTTTTGAGAACACATGGGGGCTGGGTTTGAGGTGCTGGGTGTGTTTTGCAGCGGTGTTGTAGCGGAGGAGGGTGCTGGCGTGCAGACACACAAGGGAACACATGGCTCGTCTTGGCGCATAACCATGCCTCCAGGGGGGCATTTAATTTGGCATGGCATGTTGAAAAGGACAGGGCTGGGGTGGGGTGGCCGTTGCAGGGGAGGGCGAGGAAGGGGCTCAGGACTGCAGCTTGTGCTGCAGGGTCCTGGACTTGTACCTGCAACACAAAGTAGTTAATAAAACAATTGAAAATATATCAGTTACCTTTACCAAGCTCCCTCAGCCCGTGCGCCCGTTAGTCCGTTGTTGTTGTTGTTGTTGTCAAGGTAGGAGGAGAAGAGACGGTGATCGGATTCAGATGTGTTGGACTTTCGCTTCCGACCATCCAATCATTGTCGTCCGCAATGTCGGCTGGCTCTGCATCAGTGTCGGGAATGTTGTACCACATAGTATATAATATATGTACTTACCTTAACTGCTTGCAACTTATCCGAAGGTCACTGGAGGAATACTCATCGAGACCGAGTATCCAAGATGGGCGCTTAACCGGCTAGCCGTTGATGCTCATCGTTTTCGAGCTCCCATGGTGGCCGCAACACATTTAAAATCATTCTGACTACCTGGATATCATATATACATACTATTCAATAGCCTCATGAATTTTTGTCGATCCTTTATCGGAAGAGGCCATTGTGATGGCCCGAAATCAGCTTTGACGAGATGTGCCGCAGGATAACTGTACATACACTTGACTTCAACTCCCCGTTTTCGATGGTGAGTGGGTACATCTCCCCCATCTCCAAAATGGTCCTCTGTATCATCATTCTGCATGCTATAAATAGCGCTATGTACCATCTGGAGACCTTCAGCACTCCCCAGCCCCTCGGAATATGTGCATTTGTGCTGTAATTTCAGGTAATTATGCTCCTGTATGGTCTACATACATGGGGGACGTAGACGCTTACCTTTGAACCACTATAGATATACATAGAGTATATTGGGGGTTACCAAGCCATGTGTACTCAATGTGGTAACCTCACTGGTAACCTCCCAAAAAGGAATGGTGGAGTTACCAGGCCAGATATCCGTTTATACCTGGCCTCCGTGTCGGGGATTAAGGTTACAGGCTATATGGGTAGTCTCGGCCGCACCGGAGCCCCCTTTGGACCCGCAGATGCCGCAGGCTCGGAATGGCAGGGCTAGCCTCTAACTGCGTGATTCCCGCCCCGACACACCCACACAGGTCCCGAGAATGACATTGACTTCATGTAATGTACATAATACAATCAATTCACCGATTAGATTATGATTTGCGAGGGGCAAGCACGAGAAGATAGTGATTTGAAGATCCGCCACTGCGCACCACAGGTTGAAAATTGTGGTGGGCCGCGTACGTAAGCAGTAGAATACACGATATATTCACTGCGAGGGACAAGGTTACCAGCATATATTAATGATCGTCCGGCAGGGCTTATCGAGGGGCGTGGGAAAGTTACCAGAGGTTACCGCGGTAACTTCTGGTAACCTATTGAGGCCATCTACATAGAAATACACCTACAGAGGCGATCTTGTCTGGGATGCGTTTTCAATGCACTATGTCCTCGGAAAGGCAGTCAGAAGTGTAGATGCAGCAGAATTAGTAGCATGTAAGCTATTTAATCAAATCAGACCTTGCTATTAATTGATATAGTCCCTATAGAGCACTTACAAGGCTCCCAAGACAACCCAATCTGCCTGTAGAAGTTGTGGAAGAGGAGATGAGGTTAATGTGGCTTGAACACGATCAGCCACAATTACCCTTTTAAGGTACTGACAGTGAATGTCACGTTTCCGATTGTTGATGTCTCGAGTGCAAGTGGATCAGTGGTGGGATGACCCTGCAGGAGCTTCATAACAGGTGTGTTTTGGGTCTAATGGTTGTAGAATGTTGCCTGCGCATTAGTATAATATATAGTCTCAGTATCCCTCATGTTGTATGATGTTTTGACCCTGAATTGAATTCATTTGTGCTATTTAAATTTGCCTGGTGCGCCTCGATGAACATAAAACTTAGCTTACAAATCATCACATTGCGTCAATGTTATCTATCACCAAGTACACGATGGCATGCCACAACACTGCCAACAGGATGGCTATGATGGCTACGATGGATGGAGAGGATGAATGGCTATCTCAGAGACCCCTATAACGAAAAAATTCCGAGATGGCAACAGGATGGGGACGATGGTTTTGATGGTTTCCACAGAATTTCGATGGATGGAGACACTCTGAGTGTGCCAAAAGTGTACCTATTTGGCACGCTCAGAGTGTCTCCATCCATCGTGGAAGACCTGCCAAGGGTGAGCATTTACTTGAAATCACGCAATAACTGGAGACTCAATAAAAGGGCTCGATTTCAAAACATTCGCACTGGCCTTTCATATTGGTAACAGTGCTATGAAGAATTGTGCTGGTGGGTCTGAGGTCACAGCAAAGCGGTACAGTAGATTGGAGCCAAGGCGAGTCGAGCTCCAACGTTTCAACTTTGAGCCCATTCATGCCAGTAGTGCACATGGGCGCCAATTCTGGTGAACACCAGCAATGCATATTGCGCAACGACTCGGGAGTCCTCGAGGCCTCTGGGTTCCACACCACCTCAATAACTTAGCTTCGACAATGCAGGGGAAGATGGAGGTTGGGCTGGGAGCTTCCAACAGGCGAGAAATATTTTCAATCTGTTTTACTAACTGTTTGGAGCTATAGGTCTCACATAGGACCCCACAGCACTAGCTGTGGGTCCAGGGCCATTCCCCTCTCAAGTCCCTCCTGCAACGACCCCAGCGCCTCACCCACCCCTGCTCTTTTTTATGTGCCCGGTTGAGGCCCAATCTCTCCTGGGTGCGATATTGACACACTAAAGGACACTGGCTTGATGCATGCCCTCCCTTGTATGTCATCACAGAGGCGCCCTCCCCTGCTGCATCCTCTCCACTCCACGCACCTGGTGCCTCAAAGCCAGCCCGCACACATTCACAACACGTGTGGGAGTAAATTTATAGCATCTCCCAGGTGGTCCGTGCACATTCCCAGCGCAAATGTGTGAGTGCGCGCCCCTTGGTGGGGTCTGCCACCTGCGTGTCCGCCCACCGCTGCCCCACCACATCCAAACAGCTGAAATTCCCCCGCGCTCTTAAAATGTGCAGGCGGTCTTTCCTATGATTCTGAATATGTTGCACACCCTCTTCGAAGAGGTGCACGTCCTCCAGTGCATGCCTTCGCCTTCTAGAGCCACACATTTATATGATGGATGGTGATGACGAGCCCTCTCATGTCACCGTCCCCGCATATAAAAATGCATCTGTGAGAGTCGGAAAGCACTGTAACACAAGTGGGGAACATATTTAGTGTGCACATTCGTGCTGGCACCCCTGCCCACCCCGATCACTACACGCCGACTCTGTCTCTCAAACTCAGTCGGAAGCCATTTGGTGGAATCATAGTGGTGGTTGAGTAGAGATAGGGCAAAATAAGCTATCCATTGGCATTGGCATCTTGTATTAAATACTACTATTTATTCAGATCTGTTGGCAATTGTAACATTCAGACTTCCCAAGCTCCCACTTTCCGTTCCTGTTCACCGCCCCATCAACTCCTACAAAGTATCAATCTACTTCCATGTACGGAGACCATACCACAACCCTCATCTCTCGCCGGCCAAAATGGAGTACAGTCGGAAACCGGTGCGTCCCCTGTATCTGTTCAGATTCCCCAAATACCACAGCACTTGTGGAAGGGCGACTGTTGGGAACCACGATATGTATATAATATCTAGATAGCTAACTATGTATATAGCTAGCTATGACTCAGACTGTTCACACCGCCTGCATGAAAGACACCACATGTCATGTGACTTCACTGCATACATGCTGCAGAATACGCGATGTGATGCGCGAAGCAGATAGAACCTTCTACATAGTTCACCTACATACTGTACTGGAATATTTAGCTATTCATCAGTGTTCCTGAAGCTTCCGGGGACTGGATCCAACATCACGAAGTTATCGTGAACGTGCTAATCCCTTATGTGGTTTGCATTGTGGCGCTAGTTTTGCCACGGTCTACAAGACAATAGAAGGTTATTATAGAGCGGTTGCAATGGCGGGAGAAATTTGCTATTATAAGGGAAATCAGCACACATTTAGGATAACTATGTAAATGTATGTATGGTATGTCAGTTATTTGTGGGGTTTGCGAAACGGTTCGTAAATGTTGTGGTCCCTTGGCCCTCTTGCCCAATGCTGCCGGGTGCCATACAAGTCACAGCCAAATGTTGCAGGCACTTTCCGCTTCTGCCCAACGCTGCGGTGGTCAATATAAGGCGGATGAAAATTCTCTTTGTTTGTGAAAGGGGCGTGTAAATCTTATGAGCACTTTTCCCTGACACGGAATGTCTCTAGGTTCAATGCAAGGTACTTTTTTAATTTACCTGCGTGCCCAAAGGTCATGTAAATCTTGAGTATAAGCGTCTTCTGCCGACGCTCAGCACTCAATGCTGCTGGGCCCAACGCAAACAATGTATGCCCCAGATCAATTTATAGAAGGCAAATTCTGTAAATTAGAACAAATTATCGTCGTCGGCGTCCTCATTCAAAATAAAATCTTCATTGAACTCCTCGTCTGACGAAGGGTTGTCACTATATTCTTCCAGCACCGCGCGCCCCGCCCGCATCCGTCTGTATCCACCGCCCATCCTCAATCACCGCCTCGCACCATATGCACTCCTTCCCTTTCGTCGGCTCCGCAAACATCACATGCGACAGCCCCGTCAGCGAGCGCACAGGTATCTTCGGCGGCTTGTGCTCCGGCGACAGCGGCTCGAGCCCTGGTATCGTGTTCGAACGCCCGCCCTTCACCTTCTTCGCCGCCGCGCCGGGCCCTCCTCGAAGAGCGTCTCCATCGCGCGGTCGAGCGCGTGCATGGACTTCGCGGGTCGAGTGCGAGTAGTTCGACCCGCTGGCGGCCGAGTTCGGGCATACGAGCAAGGTGCACGCGCGCGGTGAGACAGGGTGTGGGTGTGCGGCTGGATGCATGCGGGCCGTTTGCGGGCGAGCATGGGAACTGGGTGCAGGCTGGGCGCTGGGTGCGTACGTGTGGGGGTTAGGTGCAGATTGCGCGTGGGGATTAGGTGCGGGCTAGTGACTGGGGCTGGGAGCGCAGATGCGGGCTGGATGGGTGCAGGCGGAGAACGTGGCTGCGTGCATGCTTGGGCGGGCGACGTGGCTGGGCGGCATGGACGTGATAGCTGCGTTAAGAATAACCAAGTTACCTGCGGGGTTGAACCCGCAGGAATGTTATATTTACAAAAGTGGGCGAGATAAACAATACATGGGACATAGCGGGGACCTGTGCGTCATATGTATTCCATACGCGACGTCTTCGCGCGATCGAGACGTCTAATTATCGCCAACGTCCGCCCAATTGACGCTGAGATAGGTTAGAAAAGCAATAGGAATAAATGAATGCAAAAACGCGTACCTGCTGTCCTCCCAGTCGGCTATTTCCTCCCACCAAAGTTGCACCATTTCCTCGCTGCGACATTTTTTGGCGCACAGTCCCCAATATATCACCAGGGAAACTGCCGCTTTCTGTACGTATAATCAGACGCGAGAAACGGGCCCAGGAGGAGGTCTACTTACCTCGTCGGAGACGCCGTCGACCTCCATCGCTTGGGGGCCGTAGTAGTATGCCTGCCCGATACGGGCGAGGCGGGCGGGCTCCAGGCCTTCGGCGTACATGCCCTGTATCGTAATTAGTTCAGATAAACACGATCGCAAATGAATCCACTTACGATCATTTCCTCGTCGCTCAAATCCATCGAGCCTAAATATCCAGCCCAGCCTACGCCGAGCAGACTCAGCCCTGCCGCTATCGCCCCCACTTTATCCGTAGCGAGAACATCGCCCAAGTCCGAGAGTGTTAGATAGTCCGAGATAAACGGCAGAGATGGGAAGGACATGTCGATTGGCGTTTTGATTTCGATTAGCGTTGAAAGAGGTACCTGAACTGAGCATCCGGTGTCAGTAGGTTTCGAATAAAAGAAGCGCCAGTAAATTAAGCGCCCGCAAGATCACATGACCTTAATGAAGTGCCACCTGCAACCACGCCGACGCTGGGGTTGGACGAGTCGTCGATGCGGGTAATAGGCTCTGGAGTTGTATTTGGTCGAGATGAGGGCGAGTGGGGATGCGAAAGAGGCTCGGCGCAGGGTTTCCAATAGTTTGTGGAACGCGTGCGACCATAAGCGGATGATGATGTTGTATTTTGTTGGTGCGCAAGGAAGCCGGTACGCTTGGTGCTAGCGAGATTTCGAGCATATTATGACTGAGAACCGCACAGGATCGTCCTTGCGGTGGTCAAACAGCTGGCGTTGATGCGCCGAGAGCTCGCGATTATTGGGGCTGCCAGATGGCCCGCGGGGTGCATAGGAGCTGCTAGTAGGATCGGAGGCAGGTTCAGGTTCCGCAGTACGACGCATCGGTATAGGGTCAGTCTGGGGATTAAACAACTTGCTGCTGTTCTTCGTCGAGCTGTGGACAGGACGTGGGGATGTGTGAGATGGTCGCTTGGAGCTAGAGGTATTCAAGCGACGCGAAAATTCTTCTGGATCGGCCTCCGAGGTGGATGTCCTCTGTGACTTTGACTGGGGAGAACCGGATCTGTAAGATCTCAATTGAGACTTGACAGATGAAAAGGGTGGTTCAGCGAGCCTCAGACTTTGGCGGTCTTCGAGGAGATAGCCCGTGTTGGCCGAGTGACACTCGGCCGACAATGTCGACGGACATGAATGCAGGTGAGTGCCGAACCCGCAATTTATTAGAACAATTCATCATCTTCAGCCACCTGGTCAATATAAAAATCTTCGCCGAACTCCTCATCTGACGAATCTTCCTCTGAGTCGTCATCTTCATCGGATTCGTCACCTTCAGCATCCTCATCCGCATCCTCTTCACCGTCTGCATCCTCGCCATCCTCTTCGGAGATTTCGTTCTGAACGTCCTCCATCTCCTCGTCCGTATCACTGTATTTTGTGCTTGCGGCATCCCCATGCTGGTGGAAGGCAAAGTGGCCGACACCTTCCCCGACCTCGCGCATGAAGATATCGCGATCGGCGAATCTACATTGGTAGGTAAATCAGTGTGACGTAAACACCAGAAAATGCGACACTGACATGTTCACATAAAATGCCACCCAGTCATCTACTTCGCCGAACGCCCGCGCAGCCGTCGTCGTCGTGGCTCCGAGAATCCGGGTGGTTCTGCCGAGATTGAAAGCGGGTATAAGGTGGCACGCACGCACCACCAAAGACGGGTCAAGAAATCCAAATGCGGGACTATCTTCCTCCGCCTGGATAAAGCCGACTTTAGGGAGACGAGCTGCTCGAAGACCATAGCGATGTCCTTCCATCATGCCAAACCATTGCACCCACAAGAAATCGACGCGTTGACTTGCGCGGTTTGTCGAGTCGGCGTCGTCGTTACAAACATGAACGTAGAAAATCCCTAGCACACGAGCATACCAGAAGCGATGAGCGTTGGGCGATGTGTCGGGGGATGCGACCATGATATCACAATTCGTGCGGGGATTGATAGTATCCTGATCACGGCGAACATCATAGGTGGTGTAGTTGACTCTGAGGGTTTGCATCGAGTACACGCGATTCTTGACTACCCGGATGGAATTGTGATCTTTGCCGGTGAAAACCTGTTCGTCCCCGTCGTATGTGCCACCAACCTGTCGACCTAGTATATGATTCTTTAAGTTGCGCACAAAGTTCTGTTCGTAGGTGAATCAGTCATACGCCATGCAGGGTTTGGTCTGCATGAATCATACCTGGCTGGCAGGGTCACCCCCACGGTCAAACGAGAACAGGTCTTGGTAGTGCTTGTCGCAATCTCCCATGTGGTAACGCTCGCCGTCGGGATTGGTTGGGGTTTTATCGTTGTCCGAGAATGGGGGATGGTGGGAGTGCCGGCTGGACTGGGATTCATCGAAGGCGCGGCGCGTGCGCATGAGTCGAGTCTGTCGGCGCTCCAGTTGCGTCATTTGCAAAAGATACTCCTTCTTGCTTGTCCTTGGGAAAAACCCTTTGGAACGGCGGTGCTCCAGTTCGCCCTGTGGGACGTCTCAGCACGACACATCCAGATGCGAGGCGTAAATTAAACTCACCACTTGACTCGAAAAAGAATCTGTCGTTCCAAAGTCCCGAATCTGGAAAGGATAATCCGGAAGGTTGTGTGTCTTGGAGTTTTGCAGATCGAAAAGTTTGCCTGGTTTCTTGGCAGGCCGGCCCGCAGCAGGCCCCGCTGTTTCGTCGGTTGGAGCTGAAGTGGATGGCGCTCCAGGATCAACATCATTATCGGAGAGAACCGCCTTCTTTGCATCAACTCGAGCCTTCTGTCTAGTGCGAGCTGCCTCCTCCTTCGGTAACGCAACAGTCGAAAAGTCTCTGCATGTGTCGTCACGGAATCGCCGGAGCTCCTTGCCGGCTTGGACCGTCGTTTTCTCAAGATGAGTTAGCGTGGTTTCAGTGGCTAATCTCAGCTTGGCCAGCGCATGCCACTCCGCGAGCCTGAAAATGAGCGTCAGGACAATGTCGTTGTGACGGCCGGGCAGCAAGCCCTCGAATACTGGAATGGCACACTTCAAAACACGATCAGTCATGCTGAAAAAAAGGATGGTGAGATTTTTGGCGCACTCACCTGCAAAAGATCCTCATAATTTCTCGCAGCAAGCTTCTTCATCCCAGAGGCGTTGCTGGAGAATTTCCTTATAGTGCTCCGGCCGAACGAAGGCACCAGCCGGTACCTATGCAAAATTTGTGAGCGTCATTTACAGGCATGAAAATCTTGGATCAGCTCACCTGCTATCGAGTCGGTCAACAAGGGTGCCAGGCGGCAGAGGACCCTCTCCATGCTTTTCTCGCGCTGCTTTCCCACAGGCAGCATGCAGCAAACGAATGAGGTGGACAAAAACATACTTCCAAACTCCAAGCTCGAACTCGTGTAGTAAATCGACGACCAGTATGCTGTACGGATTAAGCCCCAGGTGTCCAAGCCTTTCTGCAAATATATTCTGACGTGGGGTCAGACGGTTATTCTGAGTGCGCAAAAAATTAAAGCCGCACCAATACTGGGTGCCAGGAGCCATGACCAGCGGAATTCCCACCCGCGAGCTTAGCCTGCACGAATACGCTGCTGATGTTTTTGCCACACTCATAAATTAATGCCCGGGCTGCCACGAGACATTGGCGGTGCCAGGGAGTATACACTCGGGGATTCTCTTCACGCTGGGCCGTGTCTTTCGCCTGGCCTATTTTGTCGCAGTCGGAACGCTTCACGAAGCATCGAGGGCACGGGTGCTTCCCCATGTGGCGGATACCGGCGATTAGGATTCTGCATGGTTCATAAGTCATAAGTTCCCATGACCAGTAGATCAAGTAAAACAGTCACTCACTTCTCAGGATAGTCGGCGGAGTAGCTAAATATACGAGGGTAAAAGCGTCGCCAGATTCCATCGGAACACTGGCCCGTAAAGCCATGTTCGTAAGAATGCACAAAATCGGGGTCGAGAAGTACTCCCCATACCGCCTGGAAGAGCGAGCGCCGACAGTGAGTGAGAAGTTCCGCCTTGTTGCTGCCTGCAGGAATCTCATCCCCGATATGGTCGGGAAGCTGAGCGACGTATGAGTGCCATGCGCTCTCGATTGCGACAGAAAGACGAAAGAGCTCACTGGAGGTATGTAAGCAACATGGTGAGCAGCACCAGAAGACGGTTGGCAACGCATGTACTTTGAAAGATTTCCAAAGTACATGTACACCGGCCAAACCTTCGCTGCACCGAAGCTCGTCAGATGAGTGGAATCCGACCACAACATCAAGCCCAGTATGACCTTCTCCAGTTTACAGTCCGGTTCGTTGCGCTGCCTCTGCAGCTCGTCGTGGGCCTTGAGCCACACATCTGATGTGTATGCCTCATCGTAGCACCGCACGCGCTCGCCAGATGGCGACTGCCAAAAACGCCTGAACGGGAAGTAGTGGAACCATCGGGACGACACGTCGGCCACAGCTGCTTTCATGACACCGAGAAGCGGCCTATGGAGAAGCCCATGGACGGCGAAAGGTAGACCCTGTCCTGAAGGATCCTTATCACCCGTTGGTATTGAAATTTCCACTGCCGACCGTATCCATCCATCACCTGGTAAGGCATTTGGCGATTCCTGATCCTCCGAATTTTCTGGATCCTTCGTATCAGAGGCATCGAAATGCTTGTTCTGCGTGCGAGCGCTGAAGCCTGATATGTCCTCCAGATCGAATTCCGGATCTGACAAGACTCTCGCCAGCCTATCAACTTCGCCCACAGACTTCCTGGAGCTGCCCGTGTGCATCCAATCCATCAAAAGGTAGATGGACATGTTCTTGAACGGCCAGTGGCGTGGACGAGGGGGAGGGGTTTCAACGGGTGTCGAAGGCTGAGTCGGCGCTGGCTGCAGATCGGTGGCGGGCACGAAGTGATCGGGATCCAGTGATGGACGGTGTGGATATTCTCGCACAAGTCCAAATATATTGGCCGCAGTCACGATCTGGTCTCGGACATGTAGAATCACACGTCGTACGATGGAGATACGGGCGGGGGGCTCGGGCGTTAAATCCTGGATGAAGCGAGGAGGAAGGCGATGGTTTCGCTTGGGCCGTCCTTCAGCAGGAGGAGGAGGAGGAGGAGGAGGTATGGCCAAGGCTGGAGGTGGTGGCGAGGGTGACATTGCAGAGGTAGCAGCGGTCGCTTGGGGGACTTGTGCACCTGGAGCGTCTGGCGGGTCGCACGCCATTCTTCTCTAAAAATTTGCAAGAGAAAAAAACCCTTCAGAACAGCGCCAGGTAAGATCAATGATTAGCACTCACAGATGCGGCGAGGAGCGCGCGACGCGCAATAACCTCATTGGCTAATTGCATTTTCTTCCCAGCCATGAGGGCAGCCTGATGCTGTATGTAAGATTTACAACTGGACCGATGTTTGCTTAAAAGCTGGGGTAGTGCGAATTTTCGGCTGCAAACACCGCCTGGATAGCATGTAAACACACCCATGTAGCGACTTCAAATGTTGCAAGACGAGCGGCGAGAGTGGAAAATTGGTGGTTTAATTGGACTAGATCAGGACTAGATATGATGGTGCCATGCCGCCGGGCCGCCGGGCCACCAATGACCTTCATGTTCATGTTCACATTCATCTGACGTTCATCGTCACGTTAATGTTTTCCAATCCACATAAATTCATGGCAGATTTCATTACCTTGTCGAAATTCCAAAACTCGACACCATGAACCCCCCAATTGTGCCCATCCTTCGCATCCCTGATACCATACTCAACACGACCTATACAGTGCTTCCTGAACCCAATGCCATCGATGCCTTCCTGCTGCTCAATGGGATCATTCCCAACTGCACTGGACCCACGAGCATTTTAGACCCTGTGCGGATGAACGATGTCACATGCGTAGTGCAGCTGACGGTCAAAATTGTAAGTTAAACTTCTACTCTCGCAAAGGTCAGCAAGTACTGACCATGGTATCACGGCAGGCTCGCCAGGATGCGTACTTTGAAGACTTGTACACTTACACGCTGAAAATGCACGTCCACATTCCCGCACTGTCTGGGCTCCCAGCGGAGTATCTCACCAGCGCTATTGTCACCCTTGGCGCTTATGAGGGGCGGTCGTTCCACGATGATGCACCAAGCTGGACTCGCATTCCTTCAGGCCTGGCATTTGAGATACGCCAACCGCGTGTGGGAGTGGCGTACGTGTTTGCCGAGTTGTCGATGTGGCCCGAAAATTGCGCTGAGGCAAGTTGTCAATAAGGCTCTCAGCCTCAAGCAAGCGCTGACACTCACTGGTCTGGTATTGCAGAAGGGGTTGAGTATGGCGATGCAGCTCTGGTCTAGAAGCATCAAGGTCAGTAAATTTTGTACACCATGTCATTGTTACTATGCTCACCCGCCTTCCGGCTTCTCGCTAGAGCTGGACGTATGTCCTCGATGATATCCTCACAGTAACCAGAGATTTGCCGATGTGGACCAATTTATTCTTCGGGCCGTGGCCACGATTTTACCACGAAGGCTTGCGCAAAAAGATAGATCTATATCGCCTCGATCCTGGGCGGTTGAGGCGCCTTCAGGATTTACGACTTAGCCAGGAGGAATACGCCCAAGCCAATGGTCCTAGAAGAAGCCGTCGGTCGACGCGCAGGCCTGCAAGGTACACATAAAATATTGATGTGTCTGAACTGGGGAGGCGATGGAGAGCTTGAGGGCAGGGAGGTATTGAATTGAGACTGCCACCCCAGTCGTTAGATCATTGAATCTAATCAATTGAAAATGATTCGTACAATGATCGTCTTGTGCCGTGCCATCCGAGATATTCTGGCACTGAGCCCATGAAGAACAGCATTGAGGGAGCGAGGCAGATTTTTTCATTCATTCTCTCTATGATTGATTCTGGTACGGGGCTATGCCCCACGTTACAGATATCTTACTACGTAGCTAGGGTAGGTAATGGGACTGTAATACGGCTAAAAATCAATACCTCCCCTTTGCGCCCTGTGATGACTGCAAGTGAGACCTGAACCCCAGTGAGAAACGCTGCGTGGCAGATCGAGGGAACTAGTAGCACGTACATAGACTGTGCCAGATAGTGCGCCTTAGTGACAGACTCTATTAATGGATCGTAAAGATATTGATGGACCGTGGAAAATAGTTCGTTGGACCGTGGAAAATAGTTCGTTGGACCGTGGAAAATAGCTCGTTGATCTCGACCGTGGAAATTTTCGATGGACCGTGGATAGCCTTCAAGGGCTTTGGGCAAACTGTGTTTCGAAATTCCGGCGAGCTCACTGCTTCCTTCCTTCCTCAATCGCTGGCCTCTGGATCACTCTCTTGATGGCGACTAAAGTTCTGTGCCACTGTGTTCTCGTCTGCGGCGGGCCAGATGGGGAGGGCAAGTTACGTGCAATATCTACTGTCTACAAACATAAGAAGGCCGATCAAGATGCTTCATTCACTAGGAACACACAGGCCCGAGCGGCGGCGGCGACGGCACAAGCACCAGCTTTGGTTCCATCAGAAGAGAGAGATGATATCGAGATGCTGGACGGAGATCTAGATTTGGGGCAAGATCTGGGAGCGGGAGAAATGGTGCGTTTCTTAGTTCATAGACCATAGAGATGTGATACTAATGCTTATATTTAGAATGAAGGCACTCCCGCTGATATGATACATCGTCAGGATGGCGAAAACCCCTCGGCTGCTGGTCCACAGTCCCCGCAGGCGGATCCGGGGAGCATGGACGATGTACCAACACATTCACACAATGTAGACAGTTCACTGCCAAATAGAGAGTCTATTCGTCAACATGGTGTGCAAAGCAACGACAACGAGCGGCCAGATACAGACCCGCCGAACTTTGTTCCAGTGATTGATGATATCATTACGGCTCGCCAGTTCATTGAAGCACTGGCAAATGCGTCGTTGGACGGCGGAATTGAGGACGCCGATCTTCTCAATCGCATACGAAACCCCCCTGAGTATCAACTCACAGTTGACGACCCCGACCTTCGCTTGTCGCTCGATATCTTCCTTGCCATCGGAAATGCTTCGGAAGAGACCTATACCTCTGTTTGTCGGGCACTTCAACGACGGTATCCCGAAAGCGAGCTGCTTTCGTATTACAAAGTAAAGCAATATGTTGCTGAACTTAGCGGTGTCACCGCGATTGAACACGACATGTGCACAAATTCGTGCATGGCATATACGGGGCCATTTTCCAGAGACGAATATTGCAAGTACTGTGGGGAACTTAGATACGAAGAAGGGCCTGGGCGAACTCGGGTGCCTCGTAAGCGGTTCTCGACACTGCCGCTAGCACCACAGCTACAGGCACTTTGGCGAACGCCTGCGGGTGCAGATAGCATGGGCTATCGCGAACGCTGCACTCAGGAGAATTTAGCGGAGATTGCACGCACCAATGGTGTTCGAGAGTCTCCATACAGGGACTTTTTTGACGGGCGTGATTACCTTGACGCGGTCATGGAAGATAGGATCGTCTCCGGTGATATGTGTCTTGTCTTGTCTATCGACGGGGCACAGCTATACAGAAATAAAGTATCCGAGTGTTGGATATACATTTGGGTGGTTTTGGATCATGCACCTGGTGTTCGATACAAGAAAAGGCATATCCTTCCAGGTGGCTTCATACCGGGGCCAAATAAACCAAAAAATGTCGACAGCTTTCTCTTCCCCGGGCTGTATCATCTTGCAGCTATCCAACTCGAAGGCCTCAAAATATGGAATGCACGCCTCGATTGTGTATTCACATCACATCCATTTCTAGCTCTCGTCACTGCAGACGGGCCTGGCATGGCTTGTATCAGCGGCTTTGTTGGACACCAGGGGAAGTGCCATTGCCGCCTACATTGTCCAATAATAGGTCGGCATAAACCCGGTGGAGCACAGTATTACCCAGTGCGATTAAAGCCCGATAACTACACGGTACACGGATGTGAACATGCGGACGTCGACCTTGGTGCTCTGCTACAGAATTTTACGACGGCAGAGTCAGAAGAACGTTACCGTCAAAATTTAGCTCACGTGGAGTCGTCACCGAATCCAACAGAATA
>KV417497.1:288714-320511 GCA_001630335.1 Athelia psychrophila | reverse complement strand
TCCCAGGGGATTTGGAAATTCGGAAAATCGCAAATGGTAATGTCTGGTAATGTCCGCACCCATGCTTGAAGGAACATACATTCTGACCTATAATCCTCAGTAAAAACGAAAAGTCAGCTGAGGGTCGGGTTGTAGTCGACCAGTCAACTTACTTGACTTTTTGTCGTTTTTGTCGCATCTACTTGACTGAGAAGTCAGCACTTAGTCAAAGATAAGTCAATTACATTTGATGGTTTCCGCGAATGATAATAGTGCCGGTAGTATCAAAGTCGTCTCTTAGTCGGTCAAAGGTCATTCGAGGGTCAGTCCATAGTCAGATGAAAAGATGGCAAAAAGTCGTCCAAATGTTGGAAATAGGTCACATAAAAGTCAAGAAATATCATCATATTAAACTCGGTAGTATGTACATTTAACATGGGCAGTAATTAAGATATCAAAGCCCAATCAACACATCCTGGGTCCGAATAAGAATTGCACAAATGAACAACTCGGAAGTAGCCTGTGTTGTTTCTGTGCACTGTATGAAGGGCTGTGAGCCGAGGGGGGTTATGGGAGTAGAATAGTGGGCTGACTTTCTCGCACAGTGTAGTCCATGTCCGCATGCATCCGTCCTATCACTTGAATTGAATAGCTTATGCTGCGAGCACTTGGCGGGGTCACACATTTTGAGGGAGATGATAATCAGAAATGAGATGTGCTCCGAGAGCGTGGGGTTCTGTAAAGCACATTATCAGCATATGCAATGTACAGGATGGAGTTGTAGGCTACCTGCGCGGGGGACTCAGGAAGTCTATTCCACTCTGCTTGCCTTAGATACGAAGCCCGTCTGTCACCATGAAGTCTAAGAGTGTTCCCGTTGAGTTAAGCAGACCATCGGATTGGCCCTCGTGCCTACCGTTGTAAACTGCTGGCCCAAGTCGCGGATCGAGTTGCCGTGGGTGTTGCCGTCTGGCTCAAGAATATTGTCCATGTTTAACGTAACCGAGGAAGGCACGGGAGGGGGCAGGGAGCAAGCAGGGAGCCGACAAGTGTTGGTCAAAGGGGGTGAGAGAGCGTCACAAGGAAACCCCAAGTCCGACGAATGTGTCATGGAGCGGAGTTTGAATGACTTAGACCGTTTTTCGATTTCGACGAGCGCCTGTAGCTTTCCAGAGCTTTCCGCGGTGGATTTGCGATACCGGTGCATTCATATGAATTGCCGATATATTAATTGTCTGGATGGCTGACTTTCACTGACTTTCATGCGACTAAATATCCGTCAATACCAAGCCAATACGTACACCTTGTACACACCGGTTATATATATCGAGTCCGGCTGAATTTCAGACCGAAAGACGACTATTGTTAGACTATTGGTTAACGTTGCACTGACTTTCACTGACTTTCCTTGACTTTTCGTTTTTACTGAGTATAATCAGGGGTCCTGCAGCAACTCGGAGCGTCATGGCCACACTGGCATATGCAGTGACGTGTCACATACTAAATGGCAATCTAAAGTCACTTACCAGCGGAATCTTCATCCCTCGAACCAACGCATTCGTCTCACCATGCCATATGATATATTTTGCTCCTTACGCAAATTTGGGCTCCGTCAGGTCCGTGTGCATTAATCGATATCATTCCGCACGCCGGCCCGCATGATATTATAAACTAAACAAGCGCATATACCTATACAGTTTCTCTTGCAAGCCCTTCTGATTGTGCAGGTGCTCAGCTCGGGCCTCGCTATGTATCAAACGCTAGGGCTTTTGTGTAACACGGATTCACCAGTTGTAGTGGTCCTGAGGTAGATTCTTGATTCCTTTCATTCAAAATGGACCAAGTCCCGAATCACGTCTGCTGGTGATTATCAAACGCAGAGTACTGACTTCGCGCCATCCATATCCACAGTGAATCCATGGAACCGGCTTTTGCCCGCGGCGATATCCTAGTCCTCACCAACTACGCGCATGAACCGTATTCCACGGGAGATATCGTCGTCTACAAAATCCCCGGAGCGGACTACCCTATCGTCCATCGCGTGCTCGAGGCGCGCGATATCCAGCCGAGGCTGGGCTCTCTCGATGAGGCGCATTCACCCGCAAAGTGGGTTCAAGTTCTTTTTCCTTGTCATTCTGCGATTGCCTTGAAATTGGCTATTGGCCAAGCAAGGTACTTATGTGTTACCTGCATATGTAGCTTCTTTGGGTACATCCCCGCTGCCGACCAACTGCTCCTCACGAAAGGTGATAACAACCCGATAGACGATATCGGGCTCTACAATGGCCCCGAATACATACAACGAAAGCACATTGTTGGTAAAGTCAGAGGGTGAGTGTTTAAATCCATCATCATTCATGATAAAGTCGTAATACTCACTGTTGCCTTCTCCCTCTAGGTTCTTGCCATACGTGGGATATATCAGCATATTGCTTGTGAGTATCTGCTATTGATTCTTTCCGATGAGAGTGTTCTGATGGGCCTCTTCCGCGCAGAACAACGGACCGAGGTTGAAATATGCGGTGATTGGCGGGCTTGCGCTGTTGGGACTGCTGGAATGATAATCGATATTACGCTCCATCCCCCGCTTCAAGTTAAATCTTGACCGGATCCGTAGCAATTCTTTCACTGTGCTGAGTTCCGGAGCAGTATTCGACTTTGCTCAGAGTTTGGGGTGATGTCCGATTCTCAAGCCGTCTGGCGATATCAACATTGCTGCAACATCTTCCGTTATCCCTCGAGGAATTCAAATTCAACAACAAGATCAGATTTAGAGCAGGACCCTGTTGACCCGCCCAAGTATCTCCTTTGCCTCCTTCTGCGACTGGACAACCACATCTTTCGCCGACAGTACAGACCGGATGAGTCCGACACCAGATCCACTGTATTCATAGCCAAAACGTCGAGAGTAGTCAGCATTAGGCCCGTACGGGAAAAGAGCCATAGCCCATTAGACATTAAATAAAGGCACACTTACGCCCAAAGGATCTTCCGCGACAGATCACCTTCACCCGCGTTCTTATACTTCGCGATATTATCTTCGATGGAGACGCCATTGGTGAAGTCTTGATAGCTGGCCCCGATAATGGCGCGGCCGTTGTATGGTGGAGGCCATAATGCTGTGCCTTGGATGTCGTCGTGTACCGTGGATCTGCAATTATTAAAATTGTATAGGGCGTGTTAGAATGGTACGTTCTAGTTGCAAAGATTTTGGGAATAAGGAAACGAACTTACTTGATGGTGGAGACGCCCCCGTCAGAGGAGGCCACGTATCTCTCTTTCGTTGCGGCTGGTGTGGCAGTTTCTTCGGTCGCTATGAACTGTTTCTTTGTGTAAGCAAATTCTTGGACTCGTAGTGCAAGCACATACTCGAGTTCCCATCACCACGCCATCAGCGCCTAGAGTCATTCCGGCCAGTCAGTCATACGCATCACGCACGAACACCGAGCGCCACCACGACGCACCGAGCACCAACGCAGCCGCCACCCCCCTCCCATCCATAATCCCCCCCGCAGCAAGAATCGGAATTTCTTTCCCGGAAAATTCCCGCGCCAGCATATCCGCAACCTCCGGCACCAAACTCACGATTCCCGCCCCCTGCGCCCATTGGTGCCCCCCCGCATCCACGCCCTGCGCAACCAGCGCGGACGCGCCGTCCTCAGCTGCCTCCCGCGCAGCCGCCACGGTCCCGACCTGGACAAACACTTTCAGGTTCCACTCTGCGCCCGCCGTCTTCAGGGCAGGGATCAAGGACGCGTGCTGTGCGCGGGACTTTGGCGCGAAGAGCCACACGGCTGCGGGGCGGTGCGCCGCGATTACGGGGATCGCGTTTTCGAGGAAGCCGTCGGTGTTGAAGGTGAGGAAGCCGACGCCCACGGGTACGGGGGCTTTGGGATCTTGTATTTTGAGGAGGATGCGGGTGTTTGTGAGCTCGGCTGAGAGGGCAGGGATTTGGCCGGAGGTGGTGGAGAAGTCATAGCCGCCGCCGAGGAAGCCTTGGAAGATGTGGGATGTTAGGGTAGAATGTGGTCGGCAAAGGAAGAAATACCTACCAAATCCTCCAGCATTTGAGACTGCAGCTACCAGGCTTGCAGTTGCGGTTCCGAACATTGGGGCACTGGCGATGAAAGGTGTTGTGGTGTGCGGGAACCAAGAGCTGAAGACGTTGGTGGATGGCATGGTCTCATCGGTCTGCAGCTGTCTCTGTGGCGGTCACTTCAAAGGCCAGGAAGGAAATCTATATAGCACGCTGGCACCGCTTGCGAATGCGTGCTCGGCGCTCAGCGCTCATAATCAGGAGCAGATCAGGAGTGTCTAGTTTCCGTATAGTTTCAAGTCTCCGAAGTACCCATTTGGCGCTGAGGGTCACTCAACAAAGAGCCGGCTCCGTCCCTTTTGACGAGTCTCGAGTCTTGATTCAAGCGTTGCACAATCTTGAAATGCCGAAATGCCGTCGAGTTGAAGGACATCGATTGATCGATATATCGATAAGCAGGATATGCACAGCTGTTCAGCAGACCATGAGAGCAATACTCAAGTAGACCGGGTATTTAGCATCCGATAGGTCCGCCACCGCCAAGCCGCCGCGGGGTCAGGTGCAAGTGTGTTGGGCTTCTCTCTTACATAATATTTTGTAATCACAGACGGCCGTTGTTATGTAAGTCACCAAAGAGTTCTAAAATAATACATATGCGAACAGGTGGACGTCGTTACAAATTGAAGCCATCGGGTATGTGCTAGTGATCTACACCAAGTCATACGCAACTTAACACTGGCACTGACACTACACAAATCCACTCTTGATGTCGAACACATGGTCCTGGATCACTGAACTTTCATCTGTAATAACTGTGGTGAGTACGATCGGGACGCCCGGCCGACGTTCGCGATTGGCAATAAGACCTAGGACGACGGCGCGGTGCACGCGAGATGTCATGGCATTCTCCAGCGACATGGCGGGAATTATGAGGGTTGTTTCGTAGTTTGTTTTGAATGCCAGGATAATCAGTGCTATGTTCATTACCATTGTCACACTGATGAAGAAATATATACGGTAAGGAGAATGAAAGGAATCAAGATATGGTCAGGAGCTCACAGGTAACACAACTGGCCATTGTAAAGGAGGTCTTTTACCACGCGCGGCGCCCCGTCGCCGCGGAAGAAACATCGCCACTTCGAGTGCCAGCCGTCACCGCCCATAGATTGGGAGGAGATGCGGTACGATATCGCGAGGAAGACGAGTGTACCGTTCACCGCATTGGTGATCATCACTGCTGTTAACCAGTTTCTGACATTGACCTGGGTGCACATTTGTGTTGGACCAATGTGCTGTCCATCATGGTCAACACAGCTAGTTCTCGCCTACACGAAAGAAGGGGCGCTCACTTCAGCGTGTAGTGAGAACGGCACGACCATGGAGCTGCCAAAGACAGCGAAGTACAGGAACCCGAACAAAGCAGTAGCGTTGAGGGATTTGCCATACACCGCCCGAACACGAATGAAGAAAAGAAGGTTGTTGGTGTTCAGAGCGAGGATGACGAGGGCTAATATTGCGCGCATCAGCGCTTGGCAGTTGTTGATAGGGGCAGCTGCGGGAATTTAGCTGGGCGAGAGAGAGGGAAAAGATGGTGTGATCGTACCTACGAATATGGCTGAAGATAGGGAATGTGCGAGAGTGAATACCCTGAGAGGTGTGCCAGTTAGCAAGAGAGAACTTGCAGACAATGAAACAGGAAAACTCACCGAGCGCATATGTACGCGATCTTCGACAAAGATATTCTCCCTGTGGACAGGATTCGGTACTCGTCGGGCATCGACATGAGCCAATCCCACGTCAAGGCCTACACAAACGAACACGCGATGAGACGATGCGGAAACAAGACGTGATGAGCTCGCATACCCCTACACAGGCGAAATATGTGTACGCCGAGACCTGGAGAACATCCACCAGCGGAGGAGGAAGAAATGCCATTGGAGTATTAGGGTTGAGGACCGGTGATACATCTGAAGAGTTCATGATGACGGGCAGAGGGAGATGCCAGGAAAGAGCGCAGAATACAAGACAACATTCTTATTAAAGTCTGAGTTGCAGTGGGACAAGGGAAGGGAAGGATCCAGGTTTCCGAGCCCTCATCCAACCCGGTGGCATCTTGATGGTGGCGCTGTCCGAGAAATAGATGTGAATGTATTGAAGATCTAGATATGCTTCTGAACATCAGCGCTGAATACTGAAATAGAGTTCCGGGCTGGGGATTGAATGAAAAACTTGTCAGCTTGGCGACGACGACCCCTTAAGCTTGATGATGGAGAATCTGCATCCGTCCTAACCCCCCAAGTTAAACCCTGGTCAAGCCTACTATCTGCCATCGCGACCGCCTGTGCATCTGACCAGAGGTATAGTTCGATTAGTCTTATTACGTGATGTCGTAACGCACCATATTTAGTAAGTCCCCGACCACAACCCGGCCAGCCCGGATGTGGCTGCTGCTACAATGAACGTTTTCCTTGTCTCTAGTCACATTATGCTGTTAGGATCACTATTATCGAGCCATTTCTTTGCCATACAGACAAACTAACCCAAATTTAACCTAAACCTAACCCCGCCCCGCCCCCCACCCACCCCCAGAAATAAATATCCTTGTCCTAACCTCTAACCTCTAACCTCTAACACAAACCGCTAACCCTGACCTCTAACACAAACCCCTAACCCCTAACCAAAAACCAAAACCACTAACCCAAACCTCTAACAGCCTCGCTAACGCTCGGCGGGGCCGCGCTGTGACTTGGGGCAGGGGATGTGGCTACAGCCACACCCGGGCTGACGGGGGAGGCTACTAAATATGGTGCATTACGAGATGTCGTAATAAGACTAATCGAACGATCCCTCCATCTGACCATGTATTCGTCAACTGTCAACAGAGTCAACCCCTGTCAACCCACATACGCCATGCACCGTTTTCGACTCCCCCAGCGGTTAGTCGACACGTAGATATCATAAATGCAGCCAACCACTGTTGACGCGAGCAGGCATGTGTTCCACTCCCCTACTTCCCACGTCAAGTTCTACTTGCCACTACGCGAGGCTCACGTTGTGGGCAAGCGGGGTAATAGGTAGAAGCCGCTCCCTTCTCCACCTCCTATCACTATTGCCTGCTTCTATATATTCTCTAACTGAATATCCAAAGGCAGGACATCAGCAAATACAGCCGGATCTCGCCGCTAATATCCACTGATATCCACCACTTATCCACCCCAACTACGGCACTCTTGGGGAAACAGGTGGGCGTGGGTTGTATATCTTAGATAAGAGATTTAAAGTTAGAGCGGGGAGGCGGAAGCTGGATCAAGGAGCACGGATGCTGTCCCCTTTGTCTTCTTCTCGACGCGATGTTGCTTCTCATGCCTCCCCCCCTTCCTCTGGTTTCGCTTTCACCCCCATTCCCACCCAGTCGCTGCTTCTGCTTCTAACGGAAGCCTTTGGTTACTGATTCCATCCGCCTGCAGTTTGAACGAACCGCAGTGTTGGCGTCGCGGCCCCAGAGGTGGCTAGATGTAGGAGATCAGAATCCAAACCAAGATGTCGGAGCACAATACAATGCCCACACACCATCACAGAACTGAGGGGTCAGTATCTTCCTCCCCGTTCCCCACGTCCCGCTACCACCACTATTTGTTGTATGCAGCGAAGGCACGCAGCTGCCAAAGAAAGCCGGCTCTCTGCTCATACTCCCCAGGCAGCTGATGTCTGGGTCTTGGGGACGCATAATGTTAAAGGCCATGCGGTAGATCCTGGATGAGAAATCGAAAGTTGAAACGGAAGTGGTCCGGCTGGGAGCTGGCACTCCCCAAGACGCGTCCGGATGCTTGGGCCTGCTTCGTAAATGAAGTTTGAACCACAGCTCCGGCGTAAATCTACATCCCCCCTCGCCAAACCCAACCCCAAGCCCAGACTTGGCCCCGCCGTCTCCCGCGCTCTCCTCACGACCACCCCACCCGGACCCGCGCTCGCGCCCTGCAGCTGGTCCATCCCGCTCTGTCCCGGTGTCCCGGATCAAGGCTCAAGAACGCAGAGTATGAAGTGGAGGTCGATGTTTGGGTAGATAGATGGCGTGGGGGTTGAGACAGCCGGCCCGAGTTTGAGGGTGGGGTGTCCTGATTCCATGCGCTGAACTTCGAAGTGGGCGAGTCCATCCAATGGTGGGTTTAGCTCTACCGCCTCTACGCCCTCGAGGAAGGGTCAAGAGCACGCTGGGATGATGAAGTTGATGATGGATGCGCTTGGATGTGCACGTGCATGGGGGCCAGCTTATAGGTTCAGCGCTCAGCCCCTGGCGCTGGTGTATCGCACGGAACCACCTCGTCGTTGTCGTTTCGAAGCCGCTGAGGCCGCCTGGAGAATGACCTGCCAGCCAGTGCAGAGGTTTGTGGTGAGGATCAGTGGCGCAGGTGGGCTTGTGAGTACGCCGCGTGAGCTCTGCGGTCGCGGGAACGCCGTCCCAATCGCGGCGCCAATCGACGGGGGCAGGGGAGGCCGGACGACATGACCGTGCTGGCCTATCACCAATGGCATTCGTGTCGGACTCGAGAACACTGGTGGCCGTCCTCGCGCCCAATCAATGCACTGCAGCCTAGGCACCCACTTTCCCGCCGAGTAGCATCTTCATCTGCACGATCTTCACGATGCGCATGCGCATGCACAGACCTGCGGTACGCATCGCTAGCTCCACTTTCGCCGGCCTGTGATTCGCACTCCTAATGAATATAATCATGCCGAGCCTCCGCCTGTGCGAGAACCGGTGGTGCACATGCAACCGAGCACGAATTCGGGGGATAGAAAGAGGAGACAATATGGGCGTCGGAGTTAGGAGTTGGCCCTGGGCACGGCCGGTTACAAAATGAGGCATCATGTGACTTGTGGCGCTCTCTAAATCACGAAAACGGCTGACCCAGCCTTCATCGACACGGTCGTAGCTACTGCAAGCCCCATATCTACCTTTGCAGCCGTAGATTAAGCTTAAAATACTGTATAATATGAAAATGATGACTCCGAAGTAGCTCAGCAAGCTTGAACGAGCTCCAATCGTGTATTCACCGCCAAAGTAGCCGTCACACCACATCGTACAGCCACACCGTGAGGACGTTAGCAGCCCCATGTCGATACACTTTGGCGATTCTGCAAGCACATCTCTCTTTAGACTTCAAAATAAAAATTTTGGTGCTTGATTATTATATTTTCTGTCTCTCCAATGTACCAGACCAGTGTTTTAGCTCGCCTCGTATGTGTGGGCGACACGCCCTGGCACCAGGCTCCAACATGTTTGCTGCTTTCCACATGGAATTTCTCACAAAACTGAATCGGTAGAACTTTAGCATGATGACCTTTCTGTGATTGACTCGAGCCGAATCTGCTGAAACTGAGTTCTCCTTGAGTTACATCTTCGAACCAATGCTTATTTATTCATAACATTCTTAAAACAAAGTTTTAGAAAATTCGCCTCGAGTCAATCATGGAAACATCATTATGCTAAAGGTCTGTCAGCTTTGTTTTGTGCTCGCTGTCCTGTGGAAAGCAGCAAACGTGTTCAAGTTTTGCGTCTGAGCTTGAGTCAAGCTTTACGCCCTAACGCAGCGGTGCCCAGGGCCATTAGGAGAGCCTAGACTCACATGCCAGCCGGTCGCAGTAAATAGCTCACCGCTTTTGGGAGATTTTTGATGGACGCGGTGAGCCTGCGAACCGACTGGGATGTAATGTCATGTTTTTAGCAGAGCGAATTTTCGCCCGGTATTATGTGTTTTGAAAAAAATGTAACGAGGTTAGTGGGGATCAAATGGTCAGCGGGATGAGGAGATCATAATGTATGTAGAAAGTTTTCGCACTTTTTTTCATTTTGACACTGCCATATTTGTCGGTCGAGATTCTGAAGAAATGTGAAAATGTTGGTAGAGACCAAATGGTTGGCGAAAGGAGAGGATCAGAATGCATCTGGGAAGTTTGCGACCAATATTTCTGTTTTTACTGGCTGCTCGTCGTGGGTTTGGCTTTCACTGCGGTGCGTGTCGTCTTTTTCGTGCTCTATACTTTGCTGTTGTGTTCTTTGTTGTTCTCTTGGCGACGTTTGTGCGGTTTGCTATGGTATCTGCGTAGATGGGTGGTTTTTAAGCTGTATTTTAAACGGTTTTTGTTTGTTGTGTTCTGTTCGCCAACTGTTCTGCGGTGGGGGAGATGTGCGGTAGGATTTTCGTCTTGCTTTTTCGGGCCCTATACTTGGGTTGTTGATTGGCTTTTCATTTCGACCTACGACGAGCAGCCAGTGAAAACAGAAATATTGGTCGCAAACTTCCTAGATGCATTCTGATCCTCTCTTTTCACCAACCATTTGGTCTCTACCAACATTTTCACATTTCTTCAGAATCTCGACCGACAAATATGGCAGTGTCAAAATGAAAAAAAGTGCGAAATCTTTCTACATACATTATGATCTCCTCATCCCGCTGACCATTTTATCTCCACTAACCTCGTTACACTTTTTTCAAAACACATAATACCGGGCGAAAATTCGCTCTGCTAAAAACATGACATTACAGCCCAGCCGATAAACGATGGTCTCTTTGTCTTTGTCATCGTTTACCGGATGGGGACGAGCCTAAGGAGAGCCAGATGAGACGATGTGGGCGCGGTTGTTCGTGATTCCGCGTTGACTGTCGTTGGCTTGGGGGTGGAAGCTTTGGAGCTTGAAGTACGCGCATAACCTCGAAGCTAGGTGTAGATGTACGGAGAAGATGGAGAGTGCTGAACACGGGGATATGACAACGGGCTTCTGACGTTGCGTGCAGCTGTACGACTGAGCCTATGATCAGCATGGATAATGTCGCACTTGGAGGACGCACGCACCTTGGAAGCGTATGTACATCATCCATCGCATGTGGGTGGACCAGGGGTGGACCCAGGACTGTTTGAAGCCAAGCTAGCGATCTCGCCACCAGTACTGGCACCTTCACGAGCCGCGCCGGGACATCGACGTCGAGGTTCTCCAGGAGGCACGAAGCCCATCCAGATGATCTTTCGCTGGGATGCTCATCGTGTTCTGATAGTACTAGTCATGCAGTCGCTCGTTGAGACTAATGAAACAGAGGAATGACTGCGTACATTATAGACTTGCAGCGGAAGTTTGGTTCCCTCTAGAAGTAACAGGCTTCATCCAGACCACCAATGTTGGCACACGACACGACACGAATAGCGGATGACGAACTGCTGAGGATAAGTAGTTTTTGCAATATTAATGAGACAAATCTCAGAGGTGGTCGAGGCACATCGTGAATTCAGTCACACGTGCAACGGCAGTTTCAAGCTCCGCGGCTCAGGCTTGCTTCGAACTGCCACTTTGCTGATAACTACCATCTTACTCGATATCGCATTAGTTCGGGAAACCTCCGATCGCGAGCTCGATGTCGATTTACTCCCTTTACAGCAGCCAATCACTGGCCATGGCGCTCAGCACTGTCAAGAAGTATTTAGCGGGCTTGCACAAGTATACGCAGCGAAATTGACTCTAATTGATTTATTCTGGCACTCCTTCCACTTGCCACCAGACACCTAGAACTTGCATTGATCAGGTGCACTGCGTGCACTTCTCCGCAGACGAAAATGCTGCCTTCCTCGGGGCTAGCGTACCAGATACAGCCTCGCCCTCCCCAAGGACGACGTCACATCCGAGTCCGCGTCATCCCCCGCGCACGTCCTTTGAGTACCCCTCCCGCCCCGCCTCGCTGTGAATAGAAGAGGAGATAAAATCCCCAAGGCCAAACCCGTCTCGCCCAGCTTAGGCAGGTCCGCTATCTGCTCCTTCATGCCACCCCCACCACTACCACTCACACTCGCACTTGCATTCGCCGCTGGCCTAGGCTCGCCCCCTTCCTATGCCGGTAGCAGATCGCGAAAACGCCTCCGCGTACCCTACCTACACCTTTGCCCGCATGAACCACGCGTATCATCAATATCAACCCATCCCGGGACAACCGCAGCACCCCAACCTCAAACTGCGCGTGCGGCTTACTTGCCGAATGCAAACTGCCCTTCTGCCGTCTGTACTCTCCTGTACTTTCCTCCCGATTCGCTCGCCCGAATATCCAGCTCCGTCCCAGATCAAAGTCCAAGAATGCGCAGGTGCTGGGGTAGCGGTTCGGTTGCAGGATGTGGTGGACAGAAAGCTCCAAGCTTGAGGGTGATCTGATTCCACACGTCGGAGGAAAATAATAAGTATCTCTGACATCCGGTATCCTGCATCACGACCCCCTCCCACCCATAGCCGATATTTCATCTTCACTTCACATCAATCTGAGCTGTACTTGTAGAGATATCGTGTATATGCTCGAAAACTGGCTCAAATTGACCACGGCCCAGTCACATTCCACGCGTTCGTTCCCGCCTGTAGCTGACCACGGGGCGGGGCTGTCTAGCCCTCAAAAACTAGCGTTGTTTTCACCATCTACTTGAGTCAATCGGAGCCCGCGTTGTTGAGTTATCGCCCCCCTAAGATTTGGGTCGGAAAAGCGCCAAAAGACGCGCGAAACCGCCGTGGCCAACTAGCGAGAAGCGATGACCTACGGGTAACGGCACGTCTCATCGATATCTCATCCCATGCAGAGAGCTTCCCTGTGTCTACAGAACTCCGCAGTACATGGCATGGTGTTGGCCTCTTATGCCACGGACTAGTAGGTCATTCGAGCATAGGTAATGTGGGAAGGTCAAGTAGGTGTTCCCGGGAATGTTCCGAGAATTGTGGACATCTAGGGAAGCAGTGATTCGCATTAGACCAAGTGCAGAACTGAAGTGCAAAGGCCCTGCAAATTGAGCCATGTGGCCACAGCGGGAACTCCGGCCCGCCTGCCAGTATGGTGACCGGTCACTTTTGACATTTGAACTTCAATATGAAGTTACACTATCAGATTCCTAACGTCGTTGCCTACCTTCGATAGGCTCTCGACTCAGCCTTGCGGGTGTCCATGCAGGATGAAGGCTGGGGTGGTATGTTTATATCCACCACTCCTCGTCAAACGCAAACATTGCCGCTTCTGTCACGGTCCTGTCCTGTGCTGTCCTGCACTCTCCTCCCGACGAGTCACCCGCCCGAATGTCCAGTTCTGTCCCAGATCAAGGTTCAAGAATGCAGTACAAAGTGGAGGTGGTGGAGCGGTGATTCGCTTGCAGGATGTGGCTGAGATAGAACTTGAAAGCTCCGAGTTTGAGGGTGATCTGATTCTACATGCTGAAGAGGAATAATATCTCTGTCATGCGGTATCCTGCACCACAACCCGTGCGTATGTTTCATGGCGAGATCAACATACTCGTAATCACATGCAGCGCCGCGAACAGCGACGAAGATTTACCAGAGGTACAGGATATCGAGAAGGAATTAATTACACAGCCTCAAAACAAGGATATCTGGAGTTTACGTAGGTTCGATCAAAATTGTCTGGTATTTTCCCTCGGGAGACTACCAAAGAGTCACCTGGGCGCATTCGGACTTTACAACCGTCTGTTTGTTCCGCTCCCACCCTCGCACACAGTTCGTTTGTCTGATTATTAGCCATTGCTGCGCATCACGGTGCGTGAGGCATGGAGCGGCGATCCCTTCATACCCAGCCCCGTGATGCTGGAGCCATACCCCGAATCCCATACACCTTCCTGGTGGCAATATATTAATAGTTCTGGTTGTCGTTGACCTTGTTGTTAACTAGCAGTTTCGCAGGCTCAGTGATGACCAGACCGTAACCATATTAATCCTCCTGAGTCTGCGTCGTTGAATCACAGTTTGAAATCGAGCTTGCAATCGAGACATTCAACATCTTCCTGACCATTCCCTTTGTTCTCCAACTTCCCTCCTCTTTGCCCATATAATCGCCTCATCTCAGCTAAGGCCACCCGCATTTGTACCCCCCTCGCCTTTTCCTACACATGTTCATTGTTGTGTTCAGATGAACATCCAGTATATGAAAGTACCGACCTAGAAGTATCGAATAGGATGAAGCTTTTGCTTTGTCAATCTTTGCATTCTCTGTAGGCGTGTTTCACTCCGCCGAGTAACCTTTCCATCTCGGAAATTAGACAAAGCACAGCGAATAAACGACATGATGCACTGACCCGCTAGAAAAAATACAGGGCACATGGAATGGTGAATGTCTTCGCAATTTTCAGGCAGCTCAACCGCGTACCCACTGGTTGAAGATAGGGTAAGCAGAGATTAGTTTTATGATACCAGTAATTTAGTATGGCTATACGTACACGCTGAAGAGGGGTGGTTTGTGATTGGTTGTTAGATTTGGATCGGAAGGGGCGGCGAACATACAATCTAGAGGCAGAGAATATTTCAGTGTTAAGGCATAAAGTGTTCATTGAAAGGGTACAAACAATCTATCGAGTTTCGGTGGCAGAAATTGAAGCAAGTGTTGGATCATGGGGGCTATATCGTGAGCACAGGGTCTTAAAATCGACACAAGAAAAGGACGCACATCCTGCAAACATCACGGCGATGAGTTTGTGAGCACTGGGGCTTCAAATCGAGGCTGTAAAATGGCCCACCGACTGGAAGGATCACAGCGGTGAGTCCGTGAGCACTAGGTCTTCAAATCAAAGCAATAAAATGACGCACATGCTGCAAATATCACGGCGCCTAGGTCGTGAGCACTGGGGCTTCAGACCGAGGCAGTTAAATAACGCACCGACTGGAAAGATCACGGCGGCGAGTTCGTGAGCATAGGGGCTTCAAGTCGAGGCGGGAAAAGGACTCACCAACTGCAAGCATCACAACACCGAGTTTGTGAGCCCTGAGTTTTCAAATCGACGAAGGGGAAGAACGCACACGCTGAAAATATTACGGCGCCGAGTTCGTGAGCACCGGAGTTTCAAACAGAGGCAGTAAAATGACGCACCGACTGGAAGGATCACGGCGGTGAGTTCGTGAGCACTAGATCATCAAACCGAGGCAGTAAAATGACACACATGCTGCAAATATCACGGCGCCTAGGTCGTGAGCACTTGGTCTTCAAATCCATGCAGTAAAAGGGCGCACATCCTGCAAATACCACGGCGGTGAGTTGGTGAGCACTGGGCCGTCATGTCGAGGGGGGAAAATTACGCACCAACTACAAATACCACGGCGGCGAGTTCGTGAGCATTGGGTCTTCAAATCGATGCGGGAAAAGGACGCACACGCTGCAAATATCATAGCGCCGAGTTCGTGAACACAGGGCCTTCAAGTCGAGGCGTGAAAATGACGCACCAACTGCAAACATCACGGCACCGAGTTCGTGAGCACTGGGTCTTAAAATCGACGTAATAAAACGACGCACCAACTGCAAATATCACGGGGGCGAGTTCGTGAGCATTGGGGCTTCAAACCGAGGCATTAAAATGACGCACCGACTGCAATTATCATGGCGGCGAGTTCGTGAGCACTGGGCCTTCAAGTCAATGCAGTAAAAGAACGCACCGACTGCAAGGATCACGGCGGCGAATTCGTGAGCACTGGGCCATCAACTCGAGGCAGTAAAATGACGCACATACTACAAATATCACGGCGGCGAGTTCGTGAGTACTAGGTCTACAAATTGAGGCTGTAGTAAACGGACGCACATCCTGCAAATATCATGGCGCCGAGTTCGTAAGCGCTGGGACTTTAAATCGAGGTAGTAAAATGGCGCACATTCTGCAAATGTCACGGGGGCGAGTTCGTGAGTACTGGGTCTTCAAATCGAGGCAGTAAAATGGCCCACCGACTGAAAGGATCATGGCGGTGAGTTCGGGATCACCGGGTCTTCAAATCGAGAGAGTGAAATGACGCACCCACTGCAAGGATCATGGCATCGAGTTCGTGAGCACTGAGTCTTCAAATCGAGGCAATAAAATGACGCACTGCCTGCAAACATTGCGGCGGCGAGTTCATGAGCACTGGGCCTTCAAATCGAGACAATAAAAGGACGCACCGGCTGCAAACATCACGGCGGCGAGTGCGTGAGCACTGGGGCTTCAAACCGAGGCAGTCAAATAACGCACCGACTGGAAGAATCACGGCGGCGAGTTCGTAAGCACTGGGCTTCAAATCGAGGTAGTCAAATGGCGCACCGACTTCAAGGATCACGGCCCGACGGCGAGGTCGTAAGCACTGGGCCATTGAATCGAGGCAGTAAAATGACCCACATGCTGCGAATATCACGGCGGCGGGTTCGTGAGCACTAGGTTTTCAAATCGAGGCTGCAGGAAAAGGACGCACATGCTGTGAATATCACGGCGCCGATTTTGTGAGCACTGGATCTTCAAATCGAGGCAGTGAAATAACACACCAACTGAAAATATCACGGCGGCCTGGTTGTAAGCACTGGGCATTCAAATCAAGGCAGTAAAATGGCGCACCAACTGCAAAAATCACGGCGGCAATTTCGTGAGCACTGGGTCTTCAAATCGGCGCAGGAAAATGACGCACCCACTGCAAGGATCATGGCATCGAGTTCGTGAGCACTGTGCCTTCAAATTGAGGCAGTAAAATGACACACACATCCTGCAAACATCACGGCGCTAGGTTGTGAGCACTGGGCCTTCAAATTGAAGCTGCAGGAAAAGGACGCACATCCTGCAATTATCACGGCGCCGAGGTTGTGAGCGGCCACCCTTACTTGTGCTGGAAAATCCTCGTACCATCAATAAATTGCACATGTCCTTAATGTCGAAGTGCTGAGATCAAATGTAGCCGTTGCTCGATGTGCGTGTGAGCGCATACCTTCTGAAAGTAGGTCTCAGTTTGGTTCAATGGTTGAGAATGTCTGGGTAGTCTCACTATCTGTTGTCAAATGCGCATCATGACATCTTCCAGTATCAGTATGCAAAGACGACTTACGTCCTGTCCGCAGCATCGACACGATCCAATCAGTCTTTCAAATGCAGAGAACACCTAACATACCTCCTGGAAGCACAGGGTCAGCCAGCGGCACAAAACAGGTGCAATGAAGGAATGTACATTTAATCGAATCTCGATCTTTCGGAGAACCCGCACAAGGGCCCCACTTCCTGTGATTTTCTGTGTGAGAAATCAACATGATGCCAGAATGAACGACTGAGAAACACACTCTGTATTTCACAACCAAGGCAGCTAAAGCCTCGTGGCTTTCCTGGACGATACTGATGTTGAAAAGCACGTTGATCCAAGCTGTAAATACCTCAGATGAAGAAAAGTCAGCCAGGACACTCATAATTCTTGGAACAATGTCGCTGGGAGCATAGCACTCGTGGAGATGGGGAGACCAATATCGAGCAGCATATTTTGATGCTGCGTCAGCTGGAAATTCGTCCTGTCGCAGTGTGCTTTTCAGAAGCTCCACACACTCGACGGCCACGGTGAAATGAGCCATCAAAGGGTTGATGAAGAGATCACCGGACCTGTTCTCGTCCACGAGAAAGTCGCGGAGCGATGTGTGGATGAGCTGAATGGGACCATCGTCGTCGGCTGGGATGTGAATGATGGATTGAATGGCCATCAGCGCATGCAGCACATCTTGGGTGCTGAGCTGGATGAGGTCTGCGAGCAGCCTTATTGATGGTTGCTCGCGGACAACCATGAGTGTAGCCAGGATCTTGCGGAAACAGATGATCTCTGTTGCGGCCTCGACAGTGATAACTTGCTCGTACAACGGGTCGAGACCGGCGTGCAGGCTCAAGACAGTCTTTAGCTTCTGGTTTGGAGGAGCTCCCTTGCCGTCGCCAACAAATGCTGCCAAGGTCGATGCAAAGAGGAAGAGTCCGGATGTCTTTTCTCCGAGTGCATCTAGATCTTTGGTTGAGGGCCATGGTAGAGGAATACCTTGCATGAGGCGGGGATTCTGCTTGAGGATGACGGAGAAGCGGTATTTGAGGTAGATATTGATGTCCTCCCGAGCGTCAAAGTCCTCCAACGGAAGCGAGGTCGTCGCAGCGCTAGCGACTTTGTCCAAGAAGGCCTGACGGATGTGCTCCTCACAGCGGCTAGTGAGCAGAAACCGAACAGGGAGCTGCCGATTGGAGCAAGCTCGTGTTAAAATACCGATAAAGGCTCGCATGGCTGTGTGGTCATTACATTCATCCAAAGCGTCGATGATGATCACTGACGGGGTTGGACGGTGGCCAACAAGCGCCGTCAATGGTCGGATAATCAGCTTGTCGAGCTGATCCTCCCTCGACTGCGAATCTATATTCACGTCTTCGCGAAAGGCGCTCTCAATGGCAGGTTTGGTGGCGGGGATGGATAATGTGAGCTGATAAGCAAGCGTCGTGATGAGGTAATTGAAGTCGCTGCGAGCTCCTGCGCCACGTAGGAAAAAGAAGGTGGCTGCGAGAATGTTCTCCCTAGTGCAGCGTTCGGCAATCGATTGAGATATTGCTGATTTTCCGTAGCCCGCCGGCCCACTGAACCAGCATATAAGGGTATCGCTGGAACTCGCCCATTCAAAAAAATTGTGGATGACCGCTTGTCGAGTGCCTTCTAGACAGCCAGTTCGGGTGCCTTTGTAACTGTGCATTGCTTCTAGTACAACGAGCCCATAGAAAAGGTGTCCTGGAGCGAGCCCTGCTTGGAAATGAGCACGAAAGACTAGAGCAAAGGATAGGTCTCTTACCGGTCGGTATGAAGATTTGATGTGTTGAGTTGTCTGCTTGAGCTCCCAAGTGCAAAAGTGAGCCCACCTGTGGGTTACAGTGAGCGGGAGAGGCACACACAAGCAGTGCGGGAAGCTTACCGTAAATGAACTGAAACAGTCCTCCAGATTTGTTGTATGTTTCGATATGGCGTCTTTAACTGCATCTCGATACCACAGTGCGTCCCAGAGCGAAGAGGCCTTCCATTTCTCTACATCCTCCTTGATCAAATCGATGTTGCTGTAAGGAAACAATGTATTATTAGCCTTGAAATTTCTGGGAACGGTACAGCTCACGATATAAGGTCTTTGAGCCTTGCGGCAGTCGGAGATCCGACGCGAATCGGCGCATCTAATCGCTTGCACTCCTTCGCTATGCTCTTCAGGAAGCGCAGGATGCGCTCGACTAGAAACGCGCAGCCCTCTTTGTTCGTCTTGATTTGATTGACGATGATGAAGAGCTGGCCTGTCAGGCCTAACACTTGCGATAGAGGGCCCGCATTCGGTATCAGATCCGAGACCTCCTTGACGAGTGTCGCGATTGTCTGGGAAGCACCGAGAAAGTGGTCCTTGACGCTCATGTGCGTATAATCGCCATACTCAGGTCGAGGGTCTGGCGATTTGGGTGTCATTTTGTAGTGACCGTGGGAGCTTGCCTCCCCCTATTTTCTCGCTAGGGCCCTAATTTCTTTAGGCTTACCAATCTACGGCTGACCGAGCCACGAAACACGGTGGCTAATCCACGAAGAGTGTCTGCTGTCGCGCGATTCGGACTCTGTACAGTCTTCCACCAGTCAGTGGTACACCCAAATTTTGCACGCGCCCTGCCCATATGTTACATTACTTCTACAATGCAAATATATATTCTATGTATACTACAGCATATAAACTAACCCCTCCCGTCGATTTGAGGATGATACAATAAGGTTTGCGCTCACACGGTGGTGATCGATCGAAAAGGTGTGAATTTGGGCGAAAACTAGCCAGTGATACAGGGGCCCGGAGGCTGGGCCGAGCTGCCTCTCGGGCCTTTTGGTGTTAGTCACATCATCTCAGACTGTAAAGAATGCTGTCTAATGTGTGCAGTTCGGTACGGAATTGGCTAAAAATAAGTTATATATACTGAGGAGGTCTGTAGTTATTATATATGTAGTTTTTGTAGCTCTAGATGATCGGAAATGCTTTCAGCGGGGCATTTTGATTTTTGACCATTCCTCGTTTCCGCTCCGACACGATCATATACCCGTTTTGGACAATTTTCCCACCACCCAAACATGTCCCAAAAGCTCGTAAAACATGCTCATATATGTACTACATAATATATGAATGCATCCTAGCCAGTAGATACAGTAATTAGAGCGAAAAACACCATTTGTATCACTGGGTGGTGGATGACTGTACATATGCTTACTGACTTTCCGCTATTTTCAGGTCTTTGCACCTGCTTTAATATCCTTGGCTCTCCCGCAGATGTAAATACATCAAATGGCTATCAGTAAGAATATGTTTTCACCTTCACCCCCTCGCACCACGCCACGGCAACACCGCATTGGCATCGGTAGCCAGGTCTCTCGTATCCCGCGGCCTTGTGCAGCGATACGGCCCACTGGGCGGGCGCATATGTACATGTTGGCGTTCGCGTTCCCAGAGGCTTGGCTTGGCTGCGGTAGTCGCACCAGAAGAATGAACAGAAGACACCCATTCCAGGGTTTGTCCTTTTGCGTAGTATCGTTCGGATCGCACACCCTGGTCTCGAGGTCGGGTGGATGGAGGAGCGGGTGGTGAAGACGATTGCCCTGCAGATGCGTAAACCGGATAGAAGGATGCCATCAGCGCCAGTATCGTGATTTGGCCTTTCGACTCCCCAAGACGCGTCCGGATGCATGTGCGGAAGCCTGCTCCACAAACCAGGTTTGAACCACAGCTCCAGCGAAAAGCTCCATTCCACCACCCTCCTCGCCAAACCTAAACCCAAACCCGGCCTCGTCCTCCGTGCTCTCTCACGACCACCCCACCCGGACCCGGGTTCACGCGCAGCAACTGCTCCACCACTTCTACGCCCTCGACGAGTCAGGAGGACGCTGGGATGATGAAGTTGATGATGGATGCGCTTGGATGTGCACGTGCATGGGGGCCAGCCCACAGGTTCAGCGCTCAGCCCCGGCGCTGGCGCATCGCACAGGACCGCCTCGTTGTTTCGAAGCCTCTGAGGTCACCTGAAGTCTGAAGAATGACCTGCCAATGCCAGTGCAGAGGCATGCGGTGAGGAAGAGTGACGCGGGAGCTTGTGGCTTGTGAGTATGCCGCGTGTAAGCTCTGCGGTTGTGGGAGCGCCGTCCCAATCGCGGCGCCAATCACAGGGGGGGGGGGGGGAGGCCAAACGACATGACCGTGCTCGCCTATCCCAATAGCATTCGTCGGACTCGAGAACACTGGTGGCCTTCCTCGCGCCCATTCAATACACTGCAGCCAAGGCACCCGCTTTCCCACCAAGTAGCATTTTCATCTGTACGAGCTTCACAATGCACATGCCATGCCCAGACCTGTGGCACCCATCGCTAGCTCTACGAAGTCTCTTCCGCCTGCCGGTGATTCGCACTCCTAATGAATCTGAGGGTGCCAAGCTTCCGCCTGTGCGAGAACCGGTGGTGCACATGCAACCGAGCACGAATTCGGGGGGATAGAAAGAGGAGATAATATGGGCGTCGGAGTTAGGAGAGCCAGATGAGACAATGTGGGCGCAGTTGTTCGTGATTCCGCATTGACTGTCGTGACCTTGAAGGTGGAGGCTTTGGCGCTGATAGTATATAGCACGCGCACAACCTTGAGGCTATGGCGGAAATGCTAGGTGCAGATATAGGGAGAAGACGGAGTGTCGAACACGGGAACATGACAACGGGCTTCTGATGTTGCGTGCAGCTGTACGACTGAGCCTATGATCAGCATGGATAATGTCGCATTTGGAGGACGCACGCACCTTGGAAGCGTATGTACATCATCCATCGCATGTGGGTGGACTGTAAGCCAAGCCAGCGATCTCGCCACCAGTACTGGCACCTTCACGAGCCGCGCCGGAACATCGACGTCGAGGTTCTCCAGGAGGCACGAAGCCCATGCAGCTGATCTTCTACTGGGATGTTCATCGCGTTCTGATAGGACTAGTGGTGCAGTCAGCTCGTTGAGACTGATGAAACAGAGGAATGACTATGCGTACGTTATATAGACTTTCAGGGGAGGATGGTTCCCTCTAGGGTAACCTTGGCACACGACACGACGAATAGCGGATGACGAACTGCTGAGAACAAGCAAAAGGCGATGTCAGAGGTCATTGAGGCTTCCAGGCACATTTACAATTCACACACGTGCACTGAACGATGTCTTACGCTCGGTTCCAGTACTTATTTCGAGCTCCGCGGCTCAGGCTTGCTTCGAACCGCCACCTTTCCTCATCTTGCTCGATACCACATTAGCCCGGGAAAGCTCCGAGATCGATACCCTGCAGCCAAACATTTTCACTGGCTCTCGACATTCTCAAGGAGTGTTTATCAGGGCGAAAGTGACTGCAATTGACTCGGAAGGATCCAAGATCTATTCTGGCACTCTTTCCACGGCCACTTGCCACCATGATGTCTGTCTTGCCTTCTCCTCTCGATATGCGGGAAACTGGCGCGTAGCATGCCTATCGTGAAATTCACATATACATGATCTGGAACTAAGGCAACGGCTTGGAGTGCTATGACCACACTGTCATACTCGCTGATGTCTATGTTGAATGTTCCTGACAGTGACGTGTCGCATCCACCAAATGCCAATCTGAAGCCACTACTTACCAGCGCTCTCGTCTCACCATGCCATATGATATATCTCGCTCTTTACGCAAATTTAGGCTCCGTCAGGTCTGTGTACATTAACCGATATCACTCCGCGCGCTGGCCCGTACCATATCCTAAACTAAACAAGTGCATATACCTGTGCAGTTTCTCTTACAAGCCCTTCTGCTTGTGCTTGTGCTCAGCTCGGGCCTTGCGATGTATCAAACGCTAGGACTTTGGTGCAACTCAGATTCGCCAGTCGTAGTGGTCCTAAGGTAAATTCCAAAATTTAAATGAACCCAGCCCCGAATCACGTTTGCTGATGATGATGAGGCGCTGAACCCTCGTACTGATTTGACACCATCCATATCCATAGCGAATCCATGGAACCGGCTTTTTCCCGCGACGATATTCTGGTCCGCATCAACTACGCGCACGAATTGTATTCCACGGGAGCTGTCGTCGTTTGAAAAATCCCCGGAGCGGATTACCCCATGGTCCATCGCGTGCTCGAGGCGCGCGACGTCCAGCCGAGGCCGGGCTCTCTCGACCACGCGACTTCACTCGCAAAGTGGGCTGAATTCTTTTATTTTCATTCTGTGATTGCCTTGAAATTGGTTATTGGCCCAGCAAGATACTTATAGGTCACCTGCATATGTAGCTTCTTTGGGTACATCCCCGCTGCCGACCAGCTGCTTCTCACGAAAGGCGACAATAACCTAGACGATATCGGGCTCTACAATGGCCTCGATTATATACAGCGAAAGCACATTGTCGGTAAAGTCCGAGGGCGAGTGTTTCAGTCCACCACCATTCATTATAGACGTCGTAATACTTACTGTTGCCTTGTCCCTCCAGGTTCTTGCCATACGTGGGATATACCAGCATATTGCTTGTGAGAATCTGCTGCTGATTATTTCCGATGAAAAGGGTTCTAATGGGACTGTTGCGCCTAGAACGACGGACCGAGATTGGAGTATGTAGCGATTGGCGGGCTTGCGCTATTGGGGCTGCTGGAATGATAATCGAGATTACGCTGCATCCCCCTGCATCAACTTAAATATTGACTACATCCGTAGGAACTCTACCACTGCTGAGTTCCAGAGCAGTATTTAACTTTGCTAAGAGTGTGCGGCGATGTCTGGTTCTAAATACCTCTGGCGGTATTACCATTGGCAGTTGCTGCAGCATCTTCCATTATCCCTCAAGGAATCCGAATTTAAAACCGAGGCAAGCGTCGACTGCCGTCTGCAGAAATGTTCCTTGGAGTAGCTAGCTTTTGCAGCGCAAAAAGTTGAAACAATTGATATTCATTTGTCAATGTGCAGTTCTATCACAAGCAGGGTTTCTGCCGACGGCATTTACCGCTTCCCTCGTATACAAACTTACTTGAAATGGGGGGAACGGGGAGGTCGTCAATGCCCTGCTTTTGGTTGTGGTTGTTTGGTCGGAGCAGTAACAGATGTCTGGGGGATATCTTCAGGACCCTGTATACCACAGAGGAAGGTGAACTAATGATCAGCAAAGTTTCAGTCAAGATATCCGCGCGCACCAACTTGCAGATGAATTAACTCAAAGGGCACCTGCCCGTTCCGTCGTCGTCGAGGAGAAAAACAGCGTTGAGTGGTTATAAAAACAAAGGTGCATGAACGAAAATGGCCTCGGGATCGGAATCAGGGTTTACCAGAAAGTGGGGGTCATCATAGAGGTCGACATAGAACTTAACAAACAAGGTAACACGATCAGATTCAGAGCAGGACCCTGTTGATCCGCCCAAGTATCTCCTTTGCCTCCTTCTGCGACTGGATAACCACATCTTTCGTCGATAGCACAGACCGGATGAGACCGACTCCAGATCCACTGTATCCATAGCCAAAACGTCGAGGGCAGTCAGCATTAGGCCCGCACGGGAAGAGCCATCGCCCATTAGACATTAAATAAAGTTACACTTACGCCCAAAGGATTTTCCGTGACAGATCACCTTCACCCGCATTGTTGTGCTTTGCGATATTATCTTCAATGGAGACGCCATTGACGAAGTCTTGATAGCTGGCTCCGATAATGGCGCGGCCGTTGTATACTGAGGGCCAGAATCCTGTCCCTTGGATGTCGTCGTGTACCGTGGATCTGTAATTATTAAAATTGTACAGGGCGTGTTAGAATGGTACGTTCCAGTTGCAAAGATGTGGGGGATAAGGAAACATAATTACTTGATGGTGGACACACCCCCGTCAGAGGAGGCCACATATCTCTCTTTCATTGCGGCTGGTGTGGCAGTTTCTTCGGTCGCTATGAACTGTTTCTTCGTGTAAGCAAATTATTAGACTCGTAGTGCAAGCACATACTCGAGTTCCCATCACTATTCCATCAGCGCCTAGAGTCATTCCAGCCAGCCAGCCAGTCAGTCAAACACATCACGCACGAACACCGAGCGCCACCACGACGCACCGAGCACCAACGCAGCCGCCACCCCCCTCCCATCCATAATCCCCCCCGCAGCAAGAATCGGAATTTCCTTCCCAGCAAATTCCCGCACCAGCATATCCTTAACCTCCGGCACCAAACTCACGATCCCCGCCCCCTGCGCCCACTGGTGCCCTCCCGCATCGACGCCTTGCACAACCAGCGCGTCCACGCCGTCCTCAACTGCCTCCCGCGCAGCCGCCACGGTCCCGACCTGGACAAACACCTTCAGGTTCCACTCTGCGCCCGCCGTCTTCAGGGCAGGGATCAAGGACGCGTGCTGTGCGCGGGACTTTGGCGCGAAGAGCCATATGGCTGCGGGGCGGTGCGCCGCGATTACGGGCATGGCGTTTTCGAGGAAGCCGTCGGTGTTGACGGTGATGAAGCCGATGCCCACGGGTACGGGGGCTTTGGGATCTTGTATTTTGAGGAGGGTGCGGGCGTTTGTGAGCTCGGCTGAGAGGGCGCGGATTTGGCCGGAGGCGGGGGAGCAGTCGTAGCACCCGGCGAGGAAGCCTTGGAAGACGTGGGATGTAAGGGGTAGAAAGTCGCCGGCAAAGGAAGAAATACTTACCGAATCCTCCTGCGTCTGATACTGCAGCTACTAGACTAGCAGTTGTTACGAAGAACATTGGCCCACTGGCGATGAAAGGTGTTGTGGTGTGCGGGAACCAAGAGCTGAGGATGTTGGTGGATGACATGGTCTCAACGGTCTGCAGCTGTCTCTGTTGAAGGAAGCCTATATATCGGCACTGGCACTGTCCAAGATGTCCGCTTGGCGCTCAGCGCCCATGATCAGTCAGCAGATGACGAGTCTCCGTGAATTTTCAGGTCTCCGAAGTCCGCTATTAAGCGCTGTGGGTCAGTCAGCAGAGACCAGTTTCTTCTCCTTCCACTTTTGATGTGGTTTAACTGGAGTACTTGAGTGGGCAGTTGCACAAGATCGAAATATCGAACTATCGCAATGTCGTCGAGTTGAAGGACATTGATTAATCATGAATCATGATAAGCATAAGCATAAGCATAAGCATAAGCAGCAGGCCGATATCCGTAGCGACCGGTGACCATTAGTATCGCAACTGGCTCCAGAATACAGCCTTGAAACCGGTCCAGGCATTCCCCGTCCGGGGAATAGGCGTAGTTGATTAACGGCTCAGAGCAGCAGCAGCAGCCAAACGAGACAACATGAGCAATCACGTGGACTAAGCATGTGGTTTCCGCTACTGCCGAAGCCGAGCCCCCGCTGGATCATAAGATCAGTTCGCTTGGCTCGAGTGACGTTCGCTCGAAGCAAGCCCTGCTCACTATCGTCACCTAGACTTAGAAGAGCTGCTTGAAGCTGCGGCAGGTTCAACGACCAAGATTTCTGTAGAAGTGATCAACGCTGCAGCAGCGGCCATACTATGTCCATCTTCGTCCCAAACTCTCGCCGCATGGCCCTTCGTCTTCTTTGCTTTTCCTGCTCATGCTCTCCTTGCTTTCCCTCCCGTTTCTTTCCAGTCGCTGCTCATGCTTCTAACGGAAGTTTTTGGTCACTGACTCCGTCCGCCTTCAGTTTGAACAGGCCGCCGCCGGTGTCGGCCGTCGCTGCCACATAGGCTAGATGGCGCGTAAGAAGTCAGGATCTGAAGCATGGTGTCGCAGCACAATACAATGTGCACGCACCATCGCTCAGTACGCTAGCTTCTGCTTGCTGAACTCATAACCGAGGATTCAGTACATCAGCCGCGCAGCAGCCATCCCCCTCTGTTCCCCGTTCCCCACCTCCCGCCACCACTGCATGTTGTATGTATCGAAGACAAGCAGCTGGTAAAGAAAGCTGGCCCTTTGCTCATACTCCTAGGTAGCTAGTACTCGGATCTTGGGACGCATGCTGTTAAGACCATGCGGTAGGTGCTTAACAGATCCTAGTTGAGAAATCGAAAGTTAGCACGGCCAACCGAAAGCGAAGGGCTGCACAAAGCTAAGGAGCACGGATACTTACCACTCGTCTTCGTCTTCGTCCCGACGCGATGGGCTTCGCCTTCGCCTTCCTTTCCCTTCCCCTTCCTGGCGCTTTCCTGCCTCTGCTCCTGCATCGAATGGCAACGCTTCAGTCACCCAGTCCGTCCGTCTTTAGTATCGAAGACATGGATATGCTAGGTATCTGCCGTTGGGGCTAGATGGCAAGTAGAGAGTCAGAAGCCAGCAGTTACAACATCAAGATACGCCGCGCACGCACCATCATTCCATATGTCATACGACATCCCCCTGCTCCATTGCTCCTCGTACGCCATCTTCTGCTCGATCAACGCACAACCCGGGGGTTCAGAGATCACTCGAGCAGCAGCCATCCTCATCCTCATGCCCTCCTCCTCATACCCCGTCCACCTTCGCCATGGTCACTCGTCAGTCGCATCTGCTCGCCTTCCTTTGCATCTCCCTAAGCCAATCGCCTACTTTTTTCGTCGAGACTCGACCGCACATCCCGAGGACAAGATCTAGACCAGCCAACAAAGCCGGTCCTTCCCCTCCCTGGTCACGCTCAGGCTCAGACGCACCGGGACCATCCGGTATAGCCTATAGTCGGTGCGGGTATCCTGGCCCTTGGGAGGGTCTGTGGGCGGACGTGCATCCCAGAACATCAGAACATCAGGTGGGAAACTGCAAAATCGCCAGCTTGCGAATTTCCATGCAGGGTGGAGGCTAGAGTACTACGGTTCGATGTTTAGTAGTTAGCTTAGCAAGCTTCAAGGAGCGCTGCTTATCGCTTACCTCTTCAACTCGGTCTCGATGCGATCTTGCTTCCCATTCCCCCTCGACGGCGTCGCGCACGAATAAACCACATAGAGAGGAGAGGAGAAGGATGGCATCAGGGAGGGGACGTAGGAGGACTTGTGAACTGGTATAGTGGTTTTGGTTTAGACTACCCCAAGAGTCATGGCGCGTCCTGATTCCCTCCGGGGTTGATTCCCGATTGAAGCTTGAACCATAGTTCGTGCATATATCTCCACCACTCCTCGCCAAACGCAAAATTTGCCCCTCTTCTGTCCTGCACTCTCCTCCCGATTCACCTGCCTGAACATCCAGCTCTGTCCCAAATCAAGGTTCAAGAATGCGCAGTACAAAGTGTAGATGCTGGGGTGGTGATTCGATTGCAGGAAGTGGTTGAGACAGAAAGCGGTCTGAAGGTGATCTGATCCCACGCGCCGAAGCGGAAGAATGACTCTGATATCCGGTATCTTGTGCCACGACCCCTCCATCCTCCATCACCATCCACCCAATGGCGGGTTCAGCGCCGCTACCTCTACATCATTGACGACCGTGCTGCCCGCCCCTACTCCTTGCGTTGCGTTGACCTCGGTTCGATTCGCGAAGAAATCCAGACGACACCGGTGAATGATAATGCCCATGCGACGTCGAAGATGACGGTGTATTCGGATACAGGACCGCCCACATGCCCATGAAGCACAAGCATAACCTCGGGGCTACGAGTCAGATGGCGAACCAGGGCCCTGGGTGGGGCGCCACGTACGACGGATGTGCAGATGGAGGTGGGACCGGGAGGAGTTTGAGCACGGGTATGCGGTGCGGTGTTGCCTGTAGGACTAAGCATGTGCTCAGTATACATACTGCCGCATTTGTAGAACGAACGCACCTCCGAAGCATACATGCTCGGTCACATTTGGGTCGAGTGTAAGCCGGGTCAGTGATGCTCTGTTGGACTTGCACTGAGTCCTCCTCGCAACTGGCGCCATCCACAAGCCGAGCTGGGGCATCCAGTTTCTCGGTGTGGGCTCCGGGAAGCGCATAGCTCATGCGGGCTATCTTTCGCTGGAATGATCATTGCATTCTGGTAGACACGCATTTGGCTTTTTGGACTGATGAAAGAGAGGAAAAACAATGCGTACGTTTCATAGCGAGATCAACATACTCGCGATCACATGCAGCGCGAACAGCGAGGAAGATTTGCCAGAGGTACAGGGCATCGATAAGGCATTACTACGTATTGGCGAGGTTTAGTGATAGTCTGGACGGCAGGTCTCATCCCATGCAGAGAGCTTCCCAGTGTTCCCAGAGCTTCACAGTACATGGCATGGCGTTGGCCTTATAGGCAGTTCATTCGAGCATGGGTAAATGCGGGAGGGCCAATTCGGTATTTTGAGAATGTCTGCTCTCATTGTGGAGATCTGGGGAATTCGAAGTCTGAGAATGTACGGAGAATTGTGGACATCTGGGGAAGCAGTGATTCGGATAGGACAAGTGCAGAAGTGAAGTGCAAAGCAAATTGAGCCATGTGGCCACAGGGGAAACTCCGGCCCGTCTGTGGCACTAGTACTGGTGGCTCTTATTGCACTGTCGGCAAACTGTCAGACAAAATCTTGTTTCTCGAACAGAATGGTCGTGTTGTTGAACGTTGCACGTTGAAAATTGGCGTTCGACTGACGTCATATCACAATTGCGACTAGATTGCGAATCGGTTCGATTGATGGCACTCAGCACTTTGCTTGCCAGTGGTCTGCTCGCCGAGTCCCTGAAAGACAATCTCACATATGCGTAAACTAAAACTGGAGCCTGCACGCGTACGATTCCACCGAGCACAACACAGAGGATTCGACTGCCTCACTTCCGGATCCTAGCCACTAGTACTGTTTTGATCAGAAAACCCGCGCATGTGGTCTAGAGTCTACAAAAAACCACCCTTTCTTCCACTTCTTGAATGTTGAACCCCCCGTCTTCGTTCCCCATGAATGTTCCCTGCCAATCATCTATCATGAACCGCCCTGCGGAGAATCCTAAATCAACTGGATATGATGTCGCTGCAACGTATCTCCTCTTTGCGTTTGATCTTTCCTGGCTGTCTACTTCCCCCCCAATCACATCCGAGAGCCACCATGGACCATGCGGCGATTCCCGCAACCCCCGCGTGTACTGCCAATCACTTCATTGTCAGCTTCTTGATCGGTAGCCTGGCGACACTTCAGCTCTGGGACATCATACTGGACGAAATCATAATGTCCTTCTGTGCGCAGCCTCGAGGGCTCCAAAGACTGGGCACATTCGGGCATCTATTTTTCAACCGTCTGTTTGTTCCGGCCCCTCCCTCTGTCTCCCTGTCTGATTCATTCCTTCCACCACATCACATGCTAATTCCTGGAGCCGATATTTATCATGGTAGGGGATCACGATACGCGAGGCATGGAACGTCGAGCCTTGGTCGAGCCCTTCATACCCAGCCTCGGGATACTGCAGCCATACCCCGAATACCACATGACTTGCTGGTGGCAATATATTCCAATAATTGCGGTTGGGGTTGATCTTAACGCCGGTAACTAGCAGTTTCGCAGGCGCAATGATGCCCGAACCATAACCATATCATTTCTCCTGAGCCTCTCCGTCATTGAATCAGACTTGAAATCGAGCTCGCGATCAAGAAATTCAGCATCTCCCTGTCGATTCCTCCTGTATTCTCCATTCCTCCATGCCCATGAAATTGCATCATCTCGGATTTGTACCCCCATATACATTGTCCTGAACGTGTTCATTGTTCGGTTCAGATGAAAGATTAGTACATAAAAACACTCACCTAAAAGTATCGAGAAGGGTGAAGCTGTTGCTTGGCCAATCTTTGTATTCTCTGTAGGCGTGTTTCACTCCGGCGAGCGACCTTTCCATCTCGGATATCAGACAAACACAGCATGTGAACGATATTATGTACTGACCCGCTAGAAAAATGCAGGCCGCACGGAATGGTGGATATCTTCGCAATTGTCAGGAAGCTGGAGCACTTACCCACTGGGTAAAGGTAAGATATGCAGAAATCAGTGTCGTGATACTCGTTGTTCGGTGTGGCTATACATACTTTCTGATGAGGGATCATTAGTGAACGGCTGTTAGAACTGAATCGGAAGAAGCGGCGAACATACAATCTAGAGACAGGGGATATGTCAGGGTTAAGCTATAGTGTTGTTTGGAAGGATGCAAACAATCTATCAAGTTTCAGCGGCAGAAACTAAAGCAAGCTCAAATGACGCACAAACTGCAAACATCGCGGCAGCGAGTTCGTGAGCGCTGGGCCGTGAAATTGAGGGGGTAAAATAACGCACGAGCTGAAAGCATCACGGCAGTGGGTACCGAGTTCGTGAGCGCTTGGTCTTGCAATCGAGGCAGTAAAATAACGCACATCCTGCAAACATGACACCACCGAGTTCGTGAGCACTGGGCCTTGCCACCACACTACAAACGTCAGACACGCAATAAAATGACGGAGCTAAACTTCCGGGTCACGAGTGCTTGAGCCACCACACTACAAACGTCCCACACGCAGCAAAATGACGCAGCTAAACTTCCGGGCCACGAGTGCTTGAGCCACCACACTACAAACGTCCCACACGCAGTAAAATGACGGAGCTAAACTTCCGGGTCACGAGTGCTTGAGCCACGGCACTACAAACGTCATACACGCAGTAAAATGACGCAGCTAAACTTCCGGGTCACGAGTGCTTGAGCCACCACACTACAAACGTCCCACACGCAGCAAAATGACGCAGCTAAACTTCCGGGTCACGAGTGCTTGAGCCACGGCACTACAAACGTCGCACACGCAGTAAAATGACGCAGCTAAACTTCCGGGTCACGAGTGCTTGAGCCACCACACTACAAACGTCAGACACGCAGTAAAATGACGCAGCTAAACTTCCGGGTCACGAGTGCTTGAGCCACCACACTACAAACGTCCCACACGCAGTAAAATGACGCAGCTAAACTTCCGGGTCACGAGTGCTTGAGCCACCACACTACAAACGTCCCACACGCAGTAAAATGACGGAGCTAAACTTCCGGGTCACGAGTGCTTGAGCCACGGCACTACACATGTCGAGCACGCAGTAAAATGACGCAGCTAAAC
>KV417497.1:152531-287512 GCA_001630335.1 Athelia psychrophila | reverse complement strand
GAGCTGTACACATCACGGCACCGAGTTCGTGAGCACTGGGCCTTCAAATCGAGGCAGTAAAATGACGCACACCCTGCAAACATCACGCCACCGAGTTCGTGAGCACTGGGCCTTCAAATCGACGCAGTAAAATGACGCACACGCTGCAAACATCACACCACCGAGTTCGTGAGCACTGGGCCTTCAAATCGACGCAGTAAAATGACGCACACGCTGCAAACATCACGGCACCGAGTTCGTGAGCACTGGGCCTTCAAATCGAGGCAGTAAAATGACGCACACGCTGCAAACATCACGCCACCGAGTTCGTGAGCACTGGGCCTTCAAATCGACGCAGTAAAATGACGCACATCCTGCAAACATCACACCACCGAGTTCGTGAGCACTGGGCCTTCAAATCGAGGCAGTAAAATAACGCACAGCCTGCAAACATCACACCACCGAGTTCGTGAGCACTGGGCCTTCAAATCGACGCAGTAAAATGACGCACACCCTGCAAACATCACACCACCGAGTTCGTGAGCACTGGGCCTTCAAATCGACGCAGGAAAAGGACACACATCCTGCAAATATCATGTCGCCGAGTTTGTGAGCGGCCACCCTTCATTGTGATGGGCAATCCTCATACCATCGAGAAGTTGCACACATCCTTAATGTCGATGTGCTGAGATCAAATCTAGAGGTTACTTGATGTGTGTGTGAGCGCATACCTTCTAAAATTAGGCCCGAGTTTAGTCGAATGGATGAGAATATGTGGGCTGTCTCACCATCTGTTATGAAATGCGTGTCATGACATCTCTCAGTATCAGCGTGCAAAGCCGACTTACGTCCTGCCCGCAGCGTCGACACGATCCAATCAGTCTCTCAAATGCAGTGAATATCTAACATACCTCCTGGAAGCATAGGGTCAGCCAGCAGCACAAAACAGGCCGAATGAAGGAATGTACATTCAACTGAGAATTTATCTTTCGGAGAACCTGGACAAGGGCCCCGCTTCCTGTGATTTTCTGTTGGAGAAATCAGCATGACACTAGATTGTATACCGAGAAACACACTTTGTATTTCACAAACAAGGCAGCGAGGGCCTCGTGGCTTTTCTCGATGATGCTCAAGTTGATAAGCACATTGATCCAAACTGCAAATACCTCAGACGAAGGAAAATTAGCCAGGACACTCAGCATTCTTGGAAAATCGCCACTGGGAACATAGGACTCGTCCAAATGGACAGTCCAATACTGGGCCGCATATTTTGACGCTGTGTCGGCAGGAAATTTGTCCTGTTGCAGTGTGCTATTCATAAGCTCCACGCACTCGATGGCCAGGGTGAAATGAGCCGCTGAAGGGTTGACGAAGAGACCACCGGACCGTTTTTCGTCCATGAGAAAGTCGCGGAGCGATGTGTGGATGAGTTGAATGGGACTATCGTTGTCAGCAGGGATGTTAATGATGGATTGGATGGCCATTAGTGCGAAGTGCACATCTTGGGGGCTGAGCCGGAGGAGGTTTGCAAGCATCCTTATTGATGGCTGCTCGCGAACTAGCATGAGCGTCGCCAGGACCTTGGTGAAACAGTCTATATCTGTTGCAGCCTTGACGGAGATGACTTGCTCGTACAGCGGATCGAGACCGGCGTGGAGGCTCAAGACAGTCTTTAGCTTCTGGTTTGGAGGAGCTGCATTCCCGTCGCCGACGAATTCTGCCACGGTCGCCGCGAAGACAAATAGCCCGGCCGTCTTGTCTCTGACCGCACGCAGATCCTCGGTGGATGGCCATGGTAGAGGAACATCTCGCATGATGTGGCGATTCTGCTGGAGGATCTCGGAGAAGCGAGATTGGAGGTAAGCCTCGATGTCCTTGCTAGCGTCAAAGCTCTCTAATGAAAGCTCGGTCGTAGCAGCAGTAGCGACCGCGCTCGAGAAGGCCCGGATAATGTGGTCTTCGCGCCGACTGGTGAGCAGCAACCGGACAGGGAGCTGTCGGCTGGAGCAAGCTCGTGCTACAATATCGATAAAGGTACCGATTTTGGCATGGTCGTTGCATTCATCCAGAGCGTCGATGATGATCACCGACGGGGTTGTACTGTGGCCGGCGAGCGCCTTTAACGGTTGGATAATCAGCTTTTCGAGCTGATCTTCCATCGACTGCGAATCGATCCTCACGTCTTCGCGGAGGGCGCTCTCGATGGCAGGTTTGGTGGCGGGGATGGATAATGTAAGCTGATAGGCAAGCGTCGTGATGAGGTAATTGAAGTCGCTGCGAGCTCCTGCCCCACGTAGGAAGAAGAAGGTGGCTGCAAGGATTCCCTCGCTGGCGCAGAGCTCGGCGATCGATTGTGATATGGCCGATTTTCCGAAGCCCGCTGGCCCGCTGAACCAGCATACATGGGTAACGCCGGACTCCTTCCACTCAAAAAACTTGTCGATGACCGCTTGCCTAGTGCCTTTGAGACAGCTGCGTCGGGGACCTTTGTAACTGTGCATGGCTTCTAATACGACGAGCCCGGTGAACAGGTGTCCTGGGGCGAGCCCTGCTTGGAAATTAACACGATAGACTAGACCGAAAGATAGGTCTCTTACCGGTCGGTAGGATCATCTGATGAGTCGAGTTGTCCGCTCTAGCCGTCAAATGCAAAAGCGCTCCCGTCTATAGGCTGCAATGAGCGGGAGAGCGAGAGGCCGATAAACAGTGCGCGATGCTCACATTGAATGCATGAAAACAGTCCGTCAAATTTGTGTTATGTTTTAATAGGGCGTCTTTGAGTGTATCGCGATGCCACAGTGCGTCCCAGCGCGAAGACTCCTGCCAAGTTTCAGCGTCCTTCTTGATCAAATCGATCTTGCTGTAAAGGAATAATATATTGGAAGCTGAGAAATTGCCGAGAACGATATTAACTCACGATATCAGGTTATCAAGCCGCCTGGCAGTCGCAGAGCCATCGACTATGGGCGCATCTAACAGCTTGCACTCCTCCGCCATGTCCTTCAGAAAGCGCAGGATCCGCTCCACTAGAAGCACGCAGTCGTCCTTATTTGTCTTGATCTGATTGATGATCTCGAAGACTGCTCCTGTGATGCCTAACACTTGGGCGAGAGGGCCCGCATTCGGTATCAGATCCGAGACCTCCTTGACGAGAGTCACGATTGTCTGGGAAGCGCCGAGGAAGTGGTCCTTGACGCTCATGTGCGTGTAATTCCCATACTCTGGTCGAGGATCTGGCGATTTGGATGTCATTTTGTAGGTATAGAATGGTGGTAATGAAGATTGATGAAGTGGATGGTATCAGATGGACGGATGATTATGGTCGTGGTTGAAGGAAGGAAGGACTGGAGGCTTCCGACCCGCTAAATAGAAGCTCGTTCTCGACAGTCACAGTCACAGATGACGGCCACAGAATGATATGAAATACCAATGAAGAACGTGAAATGGGCAGGTCGAAGCCGCGCTGCAAAGTTCCGAGCCGATGCGCGATAGACCCTAGTTAATCTCCTGAGTTCATCAAGCCACGTGTTGTTTCCTGTTGTTTCCTGCGCTCGCGATTAGCGAAGGCCTGGACCAACCGCGTTTCCGCTGAAGAAAACAGCACGCACAGAGCAGTTTATGTACAAAGTTCGGCATGATCCACTACCCTGAAAGTGCGGTTTGCGTGCTGCATTGAAAGTTCAATCGGCAAGACACCTCGCCAGACTAGCGCGGAACGAGTTAGACTTATAGACGACCAGGCTGTGCGCGTGGGGGCCCATCGGTGGGCGGTGTGGGCTGGTGTGGGACAGTGAGTATGCGCAGATATTCATGACTCCGCATTGGGGCGCTTAGGAGTTATAGTACGAGTGCGGGTTTACCAGCGAGGATCGCGAGCTTGGTTGGGGAAGAGGAAGCGGGAAAGCAGAAATCAGCAAAGCAGAAAGCCGGGAGAGACCCTGATATAGTGGAGGACGTGCGCAGCGGATGGCCAGCATTTCCTGTAGAAATAAACATTACTTAGCCTGATATGAACACTCGCATTTTCTGCGCAAACCTGCCTTGAACTTAGTATACAACGACAGACTAGCGTCAACTGTCGTATCCTCCTTGATCGCGCTTGAGCGGCGTACACGCCCAGCCATCTCAATTTTATTTTCTGCTTGTGATGAGAGCTCCTTGCAATTGAGGTCCTTCAGAAGCCGAGCCGAGATGCCATCGCGGTCCAGTTCCTTTGTTAGTGCTGGAAGAAAGTTCCACGTGGGACGCAGCCCTGTGCAGCCCATGTATGATTTTTTGTTGCAAGGGATTGGTCACAATGCTCTGATGTGAACGAAGATAATCAAAGGGCGATACGTGGTACCATGCATTGCCCATAGCAAGATCAAAGCCGGTGGTGATTGGCAGCGGGCACGAACAGGAATGAAGGTCGCTTGGCAATACCGTCCATCGAGCTGAGTGTCGGCTTAATAAGCTCTCCGGGGGAGGTTTGGGTGAAGCCCCCGACCTTGGCCCGACGATGATGTCACAAGTTGTAAAAGTAGCCCGACGGCTGCCATTCTCGGTTCCCGCCACCGATTGCACCAAAACAAGTAGTCCAGAACCAAGAGCATATATATGCATGGCGAGCGAAACGCACTACATACTACTACCATGGCCGCGGTCAACCTCCGCTACTATAGCTAAGGGGTGCTGCGTCTCAGATGGCTGATCCTCGCTATCGCAGGCTGCAAGTCCCTGCCCCTTCCCTGCTCTCACCACTCCAAGGTGCGAGGCGCATGCACCTCGACCACTACCGCGTTCTCGTATAGCGTGCAGCGCATCCTCAAGGTTAACATACATCCCATCCCTCCCTCGTGCTGCGTTGGGCACCTAGTTCGCGACACGGCCCATTCCCCACGCCGGTGGGCGGACGCGTGCGACTCTGCACCCTATCAGCCCTGTCCGCCCTCGCATGGATATCTTTCCCGTGCTCGCACCCCGCGACGGCGACACCGCACTGGCATCGGTAGCCAAGTATCCCGTATCCCGCGGCTTCATGCGGCGATACGGCCCCTCATCACGGGGCTGGGCGGGCGCATGTGCACATGTTTGCGTTTGCGTTTGCGTTTGCGTTTGCGTTTGCGGAGGCTGGGCTAGGCTGCCGCAGTCGCACCGGAAGAATGAACAGAGGACACTGGTTCCAGGGTTTATCCCTGCGCGAATCGCTCGGATTGCTCGCTTTGGTCTCGAGGCCAGGTGCATAGAGGGGCGGGGCGGGCGAGGAAAGACGGTGGTGCCGCGGGTGCGTAAACCGCGGAGAGGATAGAAGCAGGATGTCGTGTGCGTGCGCCAGTATCGTGATCTTTCCTTCGGACTCCCCAAGACGCGTCCGGATGCGTGGGCGTGGGCCTGGTTCACAAATGAAGTTTGAGCCACCCATAGCTCCGGTGTAAATCCCCGTTCCTCCATCCCCCTCGCCAAACCTAAACCTAAGCCCAAACTCGGCCCCATCCTCTCCCGTGCTCTCCTCAGGACCATCCGCCGGAGCCGCTTTCATGAATTGCAGCCAGCCCCACTCTGTCTTCTCTCCCGCTGTCCCAGCACCTTCATCTGCCGATCTTTACAATGCACATGCCCGTGTCTGGATCCGCGGCGCCCATCGCTAGCTCCACAATGTCGCCTCCACCCGCCTGCGAGTCGCGCTCCTGATGAATCTAGTCGTGCCAAACTGCCGCCTGTGCGAGAGCCCGTCGGTGTGCATGTATTTGAGCACGAATTCGAGGGGACATAAACAGGAGAGCCAGTATGGGCGTACGAATTGCGGGCTTGGAGGTGCAGACTTAGAGTTTGAAGTAATCATAAGCTGTACGACTGCGCCTGTAATCAGCATGGATGATGTCGCATTGGGAGGATGAACGCACCTTGGAAGCGTATGTACAATGCATCATCCATCGCATGTGCATTGTGGGTGGATTGTAACTTCAAGCCAAACCAGTGATCTTCGGTGCGCACTGCGTCTTCCCCACAGCCGGCACCTCCACAAGCCGAGCGGGGCCTGACCATCGAAGTCGAGGTCGAGTTTCGCGTACGCAACGAATGCAAACAATATTTCGCTGGGATGACCATCCCGCTCTGATAGACTAAAACACGTAGTAATCAGTTCGCCAACAACAAGACTGATGAAGGAGAGGAAGAACGGTACCGGCGCGTGCGTTGTACACAAGCTTCATCCCGCCCCCCAACTTTGGCACACGGCCACCACCAGGCGCTGGGCCACGGATGGCGAGCTGCTGCGCGTCGTCCAGGCTCCAAACTCCACACTCCAAACTCCACACTCCAAGCGCCCGGATGATCCCCTGCCCCGGTCCTGGCCAATCACAATCGAGATGGACATCCGGATATCAGTGCCCTCGTGTGCAGCTGCTGGCCCGCGAAGGATGCGCGCCGGATAGCCTGTAATCATAGGTTGGTAAGTATACACAGCCAGGACCGGTAGCGAATAAGCTGCAGATGAGCGCGGGAAGAAGGCAGAAGCACGCGATCGGATGGAGGGGTGAAAAGGCAAAGGCAAAGGGGGTCTGTACAGGTTTGAGAGGACGGACAAATACAATTATTGGCTTTTTGTGCTGTAATAACGTAGATGGAGGTGGAGATGGATATCTATGTGCAGAGCGGAAGAGCGGAAGGGTGGAAGGGTAGAAAACGTGCGTATGCGTACGGTTCTGGGGTTTAAAGTCGAGGCGCGAGTCACTGTTCGTGGGCGGGTCGACATGGAGATAGAGATAGACGGTGGCGGGGACGGGGACCGGGGCGGGGGCGTGCGTGGTGGGAGCGTAATACTAATAAGGCGTGGTAGTGCGTGGTATAACAAGAATGGAGTGATGCGGCGGAGGCGTGGAGCCAGTGTAAGTGTACGTAGAACGCCCGAAAAAGATGAGATAGATAGATAAACAGGCAGATAAACAGATAGGCAGATAGCAGCAGCGAGGCGGGGAGGAATAAGCAGGATGGAAGGAACCCTAAAACCCAAGAATAGAAGCGGAGCGCGGGAGGTTGAAGTACTGGTGCTAGTACTAGTGCTGGCAGGATGATGGCGGAGAATGCTGGGGTGACAAGCGTGGATGCGGTTTTGCGCGGCGACGAGGGTCGCGAGTTGCGACGTGCGAGTACTAGTGGCGAGTTGTTTTGACAGGGCTACCAGCCCCTCCCGGGCGGCGCGCTGTTGCTCGACCGCAGCCCCGGCGTCGGCGGGTGGCTTGAATGCTGCACAAGCATCAGCGCGCGATTTCACAACAACAAAAAGGCGATACGCACCGGTGCACCCCCTCGCACAACCGTCAGCCCCCCTCCCGGCAGGCTCTGGCTCTTTTGGATCCCCCCGCCCCCGCCGCTTGCAGGGACGGTGTCGCCGAGCCACGCCTCGTCCGCGCGGCTCGGCGTGCGCGGGTCTCTGTAGCTGCCGCCGCTGATGTGCGGGGTGTTCGGCTGGTGGGGCTGGTGGGCGAGGTGCGGGGCCTTGGCGAGGAGCGACGGGGGGATCGGGATCGGGTCGCTGGCGCCCTTGTGCGGGTGCAGTATCGATTTGGCGCGCGAGAAGTTGGGGCGCGGGGAGACGGTCGGGGGCATCGCAGTCGTCGGCGTCGGCGTCAAGGTACAAATGCGAGTGTTATGGCTGCGGAACCATGTAGACACCAGCTTCATCCCGACCTCCGACGTTGGCACAGGTCACGACAGAACTGCCGAGGACTCGGAATAAGCAAAAGGCAAAGTCGTTGATAGCAAAGTCATTGTTGAGGCTTAGGTTAGGGAATGACTATGCGTACGACTTTCAGCGGAGGTTGGTTTGTAACAAGCTTCATCCCGACCACCGATGACGAACTGACGAGAATAAGCAAAAGGGCGATGTCTTTGGTCTGAGCCTGAGGTCGTTGAACTCAGCCACCGGCCGGCTCCAGTACCTGTTTCAAGCTCCGCGGCTTAGGCTTGCCTCGAACCGCCACCTTTTCATCATCTTGCTCGATATCACAATAGTCTGGGAAACCTCCGAGCTCGATATTCGGGCACTCCACTTACCACCAGACACCTTTCACTTGTTGCTGCTGGAACACCCCTAGAACTTGCATTGGTCAGGTCCACTGCGCAGATGAGAATGCTGCCTTCTTCGACGCCAGTGTACCCGCTCTCCTCGAGGACGACGCCGCATCCAAGTCTGCATCATGCGAGCCCAACACTAGTACTGTCCAGGCATCGGCCACCAACTCACTAAGCGCACCGTGAGTGCCTACCCTGTTTCCTGCTTATTTGATACTGATGCATGTGCCCCTGTCCCATTGTATTCGTCGGCACCCCGTTCGGACCGCGCACGTCTTTCGGGTACCCCATCCCGCCCCCACCTCGCTGTGAATGGAAGGGGAGAGGAATACCCTGGGCCCAACCCCGTCGCTCTTAGCTTCAGCAGGTCCGCTATCTGCTTCTTCATGCCACCCCCACCCCCACCATTCGCACTCGTCGCTGTTCTGGGCTCGCCCCCTTCAAACGCCTCTGCGTACCCTACCCACACCTCCGCCCGCATGAACCACGCGTATCATCAATAACAGCCCATCCCGGGCCAACCGCACCCCAACCTCAAACTGCGCGTACGGTTCATGGCCCGTTGTCTCGGTGTGGGGGGCCGCTCGTCCTGCTCGATGTAGCGAAGGGGCGGAGGATCAGCGAGGCTGCGTTGAAGGAGTTCGAGTCTGTTAAGACTGCACGGAGGACGAGCGTGGTGGTAACGGACGGGGACGACGACATGATACGAGCTCATATCCGCGTTCGTTCTGGTCTCATTCTCGGTGTCTCGGACTCTCGGTGTCTGGTTTTCATTCGTCACTTCAGCTCACACCGCTCATGATCATCTTCCGTCTTCCATCTTTCTATATACGCCACTATATCTGCATCTGCATCTTCATCTTCGCTTCCACATTCATATTCATATCCATCCCATTCATCCGCCACCTCTCCATCTTCACTAATGTTTCTTTATATCTAATGCTTCAATCTTCAATCTCAACCCACAACATCATCCGTGCTGTACCTCCCGTTCTTGTTCTAGTTTCCGTCCCTGCGCATGGTTTCATATGCATATGCATGCAGCTACATTCCTTCCGTCCTTCCTTCACATTATCATCCAAGTTGTGACATCCCCTTGCTCTACATCACACATTACTGGAATTTGGCGGATCATCTGCATCGTACAGATATGCTTTCTGGGGATATATACGTAGTACTGAAAGTCAAAGCTCGCGGCGAATGACCTAATATACATGCTTATTTACTTGCTGTAGGGCATCGCGTGTCGTGCAAATACAGTTTTTCGAACGATATATGATTTTCAGGATATGTTGCAGTGGCATTGCTGTTGTACCAACTAAAAGCAACTCACAGTGTTGAGTACCTGCTTAGTGCTCCGTGCCCACCGCCTCCAAACACCGCCTCAACCCTCCCATCCTCCCATCCTGGAGCCCCGACGAAGTGACGAAGCCAACCCCGATGTGACCTCTTAGTTTCGGTGGATAAAGAAACAACCACGCGATAGCAAACTCTAGGTGATGAGGAGCTTGCCACCAGTCGCCAGTCGTAACGGCTCTGAAGCCACATTTTATTACGGAGCCTTGCATTGGAGATCAGCAAGTTAAATAAAATGGCACATATACGAACAGTAGTCTTTACAAATTGCAGCCACCGGGTAAGTGATAGTGATAGTGATCTACACCAAGTCATACGAATACGCATACAAGAGCCGACACTGACACTGACACTGGCACTACACAACTCCAATCTTGATGTCGAACACGCGCGGAGTCCTGAATCACCGAACTTTCATCCGTAATGACTGGTGAGTACGATCGGGGCGCCCGGCCGACGTTCGCGATTGGTGATACGACCCAGGACGACGGTGCGGTGCACGCGGGATGTCATGGCATTCTCCATCCGAGTGCTGTGACATCTAGCAAATTGTCTTGATCCTGATTATCATTTCAGAAAGCCACACACAAGGAAATGTAGCCGAGAAAACATTCAATGAGAATATCTCTCAGCTCTGTCTCCACTCTGAGGCAGCGCTGGTGGGTTGAATGTGTTTTTCTTCAAGCCATGTTTAGCACAGTATCAGTACGACACTGCACTCAAAAGGGGGAAGGGCTGCGTTGTAAATTAGACTCAGCGCAAAGTAGTTTCGCCCGCAGGATCTCTTGACGCCCCGTACATGCTACAGGTAACAGACGTATGCGGAACCTTGGTCCCCGCATGTTCTTCAGCATTGCGCTGGCACCAAGTTGGCCTGTACTGATGTACAACATTGTGGATAAACAGCTCCCTCACCAATCTATCCAATCACAAGTCCAAAGGGAGTTCAAGGAGAGTGCGCGTACGCCTCCACTGGCGCGTTCTCGTGCAGCGCAGCCTCCCACGCCTACTTTTCTCCGTACTGCGCTGGATACGAGTGGCACAAATTCGACCATAGGAAGCAGGCGACGATAGCAACGAATTTGATGAGGGTGGCGCCGGAAAGGGATTCGGGTGGATCACTGCCCTGGTCCATGTCTCCACATCCTTCGCAGCTGCAGCTGCGCACCTCGTTGTGCTCCCCGTGTCTCTACAGCTTCTCAGCGCTTATCGTCCCCTGCATCTATTCTCGGTTATCGGACCGCCCCGGGATGTCATCGCAGCAATGGCAGCCACGGAGCTCATATCTCGTGTCCTCGCGCGAATGTGGCAGTGTGATGGGTGGATAGGTGGGTGACGAGTGAAGGGATCGGTGGGACGCCGGGGGTGAGTGACCCAGATTCGAGAGAGTAGACAACATACGACGGGCAATAAGGGAGGATGTGCGCCCACGGGAGCGTGGGCCTGATTCCTGGTTGAAGTTTGAAACATAGCTCCTTCGTGAATCTCCGTCGTTTATCGCCAAACCCACACTTGGCCCCTCCGTTCTCTCCTGGTGATCATCCCGCCGAAGACGCGTCCATGCGTTGGGAGGGTGGTGATTCGTTTAGGGGATGTGATTGAGACAGTGAGATTGTCGAATTTGAGTGATGTAATTCTGCGCGACAAATAGGAAGAGCATTTCCGTCACCGGCTATCCACCCCACAAAGGTGGTGATGGAGGGAGGACTCAGCTCCTGGCGCTGGCATACCACGCAAGACCAATGTTTCGAAGACCCTGGATCCGCCCAGAAGTGATGCTCAAGTAGATCTGGATGGCCTAGTCGGAGGGCCGGGGGCAAACATAGCATGCCTTAGCGTTCAACCCATGGTCCTCGTTACCGCGTCCGTGTCGGGTAGGTGTCGGGTAGGTGTCGAGGGCGCCGCGGACAAGCAACCCGCAGCTGAAAGTCGAAATGGGAGAGACGTGGTCCGGCTGGGTGCTGGCAGACTCCCCGATACGCATCCGGATGCTTGGGCTTGCTTCATAAATGAAGTTTAAATCACAGCCCCGATGTAAATCTCCATTCCTCCATTCCCCTTCGCCAAACCCAAACCCAAATTCGGCCCTATTCTCTCTCGCTCTCTCCTCACGACCACCCCGCCCGGACTCGCGTTCATGCGCTCCAGCTTGTACACCGCGCTCTATCCCGGTGTCCCGGATCAAGGCTCAAGCACGCGGAGTACGAAGTGGAGTGATGATAAGGTAGATAGATGGTATGGGGGTCGAGACAGACGGCCCCGAGTTTGAGGTGGGGTGTCCTGATGTTCTGATTCCATGCGCTGAACTTCGAAGTGGGCGAGTCTATCCAATGGTGGGTTCAGCTCCACCACCTCCGCCCTTGAGGAGTCAAGAGGACGCTGGGACGACGAAGTTGATGATGGATGCGCTTGGATGTGCATGGGGGGCGGGGGGCAGCCCACAGGTTCAGCGCTCAGCTCCTGGCGCCAGTGTATCGCACGGGACCGCCTGGTCGTTTCGGACCCGCCTGGAGAATAACCTGCCAATGCCAGTGTCAGCGCAGAGGCATGCGGCGATGAGCAGTGGCGCGGGTGGGCTTGTGAGTATGCCGCGTGTAAAACCTGCGGTTGTGGAACGCCGTCCCAATTGCGGAGCCAATCGACAGGGGGAGGGGGGCCGAACGACGTGATCGTGATCGCCTATCCCAATAGCATTCGTCGGACGCGAGAACACTGGTGGCCTTCCTCGCGCCCATCCAATGCACTGCAGCCTAGGCACCCGCTTTCCCGCCGAGTAGCATCTTCATCTGCACGAGCTTCACTATGCGCAGGCGCATGCCCAGACCCGCGGTTCCCATAGTAGCTCCCCGTCTCTCTCGATGTCTATAGGCGCCGCCCATCCGTGCATCTAGAACCCCGGGCAGATGAAAGATAAGTTTTAAGGCTGAATACGGTCAAGGAGCACGAATGCTTACCCATTCTTCTCCTTCCGGCACAATGTTGCTCCCCCTGCTCACGCCCATCCGTCCCTTCATTTGGTTTCCTTCCTAGTCGCCGCTCCAGCTTCTAACGGAAGTCTTTGGTCACCGATTCCGTTCGTCTTCAGTTGGAACGAGCCGCGGTGTTGGCCGTCGCTGCCCCAGAGGCCACTGATAGTGCGTAGGAAGTCAGTATCCAAAGCATAATGTCGGAGCACAATATGACGCGCACGCACCATCGCTCAGTATGCCAGCTTCTGCTCGCTGAACGCATAAACCGAAGGTTCAGTACTTAATACCCATCGTTCCCCGTCGTTACTCGCATCTGCCCGCCTTCCCTTCGCCTCCCCCTAAGCCAATCGGCTACTTTGTTCGTCCGAGGGGACAAGATCTAGATCAGTCAGCAAACCCGGCCCTGCCCATCCCCCGCCACATCCAGCCTCTCAGATGCACCGGGAACATTCGGTATGGACGGTGCGGGTATCTTGGCCCTTGGGACTTGAGAGGTTCTGTGGGTGGACGTGCATCCGTGAACACCAGAACTCCGGTGGGAAATCGAAAGTTCGCCAGCTTGCAAGTTTCCATGCGGGATGAAGGCTGGAGTAATATCATCTAGGTTTGGTGTTTAGCTTAGCAAGCTTCAAGGAGCGCTGCTTATCGCATACCTCTTCAACTCGGTCTTTACGCGATGTTGCTTCCCATTCCTCCTCGATGGCATCGCGGACGGATAAACTGCATGGAGAGGAGAGGAGGCGGATGGCGTGGGGAGTCCCACCAGGTGTGGCGAAGTTGCTTATCGAGAATGACCCGCCTGGCTTGGCAAAGCTGCCGATGCCCAAGCCAATGGAGCCTGCGCGGGGGCCCGGCGGACCCATCTGCATAGAAGTTGTTCTATGACGGCCAGATCCGCCACGGCTCATAGAGAACTGGTCGACGGGTTCGAGGCCGATATTGTCGAGAGGGGGGAGCCGATCCGGTTTCTCTTTGCAAACAGACATAAACTGCAAGAGGAAGTCACGGTCATACCTATGAGCGCAATGGTTAGTTGAATAATTGATGGCCAAGGTCTAACAACTCACTTGAACTTGCTGTCCTTCGCATTGGCATTTAAATCCCGTTCGGGACTCGTGATGCCTTGCGGGTATGGGACCTTGTTGATATCTTCGATGATACGAGCAGTCCCAAGAGTAGAGAGAGTAGATAGCAGGCTGGGAGGGATCATATCCTCAGCTTGTCGCAACCGGAGAAGACTAAGACGCCTTTCGTGCGTTTTGTGTGACTCTTGCCGAACAGTCTGTCGCCCATAAGAACCTTGTTGATGCTATACAGATAGCTGCATCAGTATGATAAGAGAGTCATAGACAGGTGAACGATATCTTACTTCGTGGCTAGAGTGCTGGGCGTCAAGCGTGTTCTGCGTAGGACTGCTCGCCGCGCGCTCAGCTGATAGTACAGAGGTGTCAAGGAAGGAATATGGGGCTCGAAGAGTTGACATGGTGGTTGCGTAGGATCGTACGGTGATAACTGACACATTCCCCGCATCTGCTTGCTGAAATGGAATCTGGACCAGCGCCAAAATCTACAGTAATGTACACGTGCACCACTGTGGACAATCACAGACAGCATTGAGCCTTTTCTTCGCCATCCAGTAATTGAGTTTGGCATTTAGCGGTTGCCGTGACGCGATAAAACAGGCCCTCGGATGATTGAAAGAGTGGTTCGAGTGCCCTAGGGCATCGTGCACGTGGAGAAGTCATTCTTGACATGGTTTGAATGTTGAGTAAGATTACGTTAACGCGTTGGGTTAAGATGGAAGATGTTGGGCCGGTGAAGAAATGGCATTGAAGGCCATTGGTGCACATAGTCTAGAAAGCTGTAGGACGGTCCATGACATCGATGATCGAAAGGCAACTTTGAGAACGCAGCCACGCTCGTCAGCATGGGCGCTTAACTTTATAGTCAGCCCCTGATCAACAACCTGGGTGGCACTGTGTACTTGTACGCTGCCGACCGTAGGTTCAGTCACGCATCACGGCCACCAAATTTTACCTCCTTTTAAATCGCCTTGACCCGAAAGAAAATTTATCGGCCTCGCCGGGCCCAGATTTCGTGAACCTACAGTCGGCAGCGTACAGTACTCAGTTTCGAACCAAGTACTTACTAGTGGTCGGCTTCGTAGTTATACTTGCACAATCCATACTTAGGAGGGCCCAATGCCAATGGCGAGAATGCGTCACCATAATACATATTGTTGGGGAACTTATATGAGGGATTACCGCGACTTGAAAGCATGAAAGCTTGAAGTTGTGCACAAGATCACAAAACAATCACAAAATGCAACATGATGCACTTATACGACTGGCGAGGTCGAATATGCGGGCATCGCATATTCGTGCCACACAGATTCGGAAAGCCCGGTAACCTAAGCATCTGCGATACACCATTAATTAGAAAATGTGGATAAGATATGCGAGCCGCGCGGATTCTGTCGGAAATCTATAATACAAAAGACCATGGTCACGTGCGGGAGAGCCAAAGAAGCGTTCCGATTGGTTAGACAAAACGACATTCTGATTGGCTGGACAAACGCTTCATCCTGATTTGGGCAACTTTTCGGTCGCTTTTTCTACGCTTCGAGCGCCGAGCGCGTTGCTGTATTTATGTTAGCTTTCATCAGCAAATTATGCCATTTGCCTCTACTTTACGGTTCTCGACGCATGACGGGTGCCCCAATCAGCTCTGAAATTTTTTGCTTCAAGCCCTCTCACGCCACGCAGCTCGCGGCGGCAAGGTCGGAGAGTCAGAGCGGACTCCAGTCTCCCAGCAGCTTTTCATTGGCTGGAAGCATTCGTGCAGAGTTAGTTGCAGCGGATAATCACGATTCCGCGACTTTTTCTCGCCGCCTCAAGCTGCATCTTCTATCCAGACACTGGGACTTAGGAACGGGAGGGTACTGGATGGCACTGGAACGGGCACGGGGGGCATTCTCAGGCTGGCACGGGCACTAGCATGATATATCATGTAGAACGGGCACCATACTGGTACGGGCACTCGCATACTGGCAACAGGCACTGGCTCGGGCATACTGGCACAGGCTCGGGCTCGGGCACTGGCATGGGCACAACTGGCATGGGCAACTGGTAACAGGCACGGGCACGGGCAAGGACTGCTTCTGCATAAGTACAGTGTGTTCTTGCAGCTTCAAGGTGCAGGGGCACAGCTCATAAAATTAGTGGGCGCGTCCAAATTGGCTGGATCATTGCTGGGCTCTGGGGCGCGGGAACGGGAGGGCACGGGCACGGGCAGATTTTTATCCAATATCTCCTTGCAAGGGCCCGCAGGAGTACGGAGTACCTTCCCGTCATGCCAACACAAGCTCAATGGACAAGAAAGAGATGGACCGGGCCCATCAACCTGCAGCAATCGGGTGGCTGTCTAAGGCCAGTGTGGCATGTGGCTCCTCTCTCCTTTAATTTGCTCCTTTCTGCTGCTGTTAATATTACAAGCATGTTACAGGTCCACGGGTGTACGGGTCATGCACCGAGTACACCACTACAACTTGAATTTTCTTTGGCAGTTATCTTATGTAGCACGAGTGTCAAACGAGTGTATGAAGTTTGAAAGAATCATAACTAATTTGCATTTACACTACAGGCATTCACTTCTGCCATTGAGCGATCAACAAGGCCACAGTGCCGACCCCCCGAAGGTGGGGCGGCATGAGTGGCCTAACTTTGCCTGTGAGTAGAAATGCGCATTTTACTTCTCAGCACTCAAATACTACTAATAATTAGATTTCTCCCGGTGTTCAACAAGAGCTGATGATATTAAGACTTGGGCATAATGCCCGTAGCGAAGCACGGGTCGCTGCTAGTATAAACTATGCGAAGGAATATATCGGCATCACATGCCCTTTCTCAAAAAAATTATTATGCGGAAGGATTGCGACCGGATATGTGATCGGCAAATATCCGACGCCGCCAGTCGTGTTTAAGTTATACAATTTAGCTTCGAAAACAAGAGTACATATATTTTATACAAAGGATGCGTGTGGTTGTGCGTGGTTGCACAGAAGGACTAGAGTACTTGCCTCCACGCCTCCGCTCTCTCAAATCCTGTCTCTGGTTGCCTTGGACTCCTCGATCCTTCCAAGTTTTGCTATGCCCTCCGTCGTTCAGGTTGGTGAGGCGATGGCGCTGACGCTGCCATTGGAGTGCGTAGGCTGGTGGGTAAGCGCAGGCGATTGCGTGGGCGTGCCGGGTTGTAATGGCATCTGAGGATTTCGGGGAGACATGGGCATGCCGGGTTGGCTTTGCGGGCCGGGAGGTGGATGTGGATGGAATTGCGGGGGCATGTGCTGCTGTTGTGGAATGGGGGTGCCGGGCATGTACCACTGCTGCGGATAGTACGCTTGCTGCAGGTATGGGTCCTGTTGGTACTAAACGAAAACAAACGAGTTCAGCTACAATATAAAAATATGTTTATGGGGTTACTTACATAGTGGCCTGGCCACCCAGGAACGGGCATAGGCTGTTGCTGTTGCTGAGGCGTGTATGATTGGGTGTCCAGTTGCAAGGTTGGCGGGGGCTGGGATTGTTGTCCTTGTGGCGGATATTGCAGCTGCTGTGGGGGAAGATTGGACGGTCGTACAGAGGGAGATGCTGCGATCTCGGCGGGAGGAGTTGGTGTGGATGATGAACCAGATCCTTGGAAAAGTTTCCTGACATCGACCTTTGTAGGTGTCGCTAGAGGGGCTTTCCGCTAGAACCAGTAGGGGCAGTAAAACTATCGCGAGCAATCCATTTGCGTTCGCGAAGTTCGATGACATCCTGGAGATGAAACATACGCGTGAGATGAGACACTGGAATTTTGAATTGAAGAAAAGACATACCTGTAACACGAGTTGCATATGCGGGCTGAGGTTATGACTGCAAGACAAGTATTGTATGCGGGAGAAGTAAGCATCCATGTGTGCGTGCGCCTTGGGCGTGTCAAGAAGAGCCCCAACGGTCTGGAGAAGCATGCAGAGACCCTCGATCTTATCTTCCTGATTTTCCGCATTTCGGAGCAGCTGCTGCACGCACTCGTGCGTGATCCGCTCTGTCAGCATCTGCACGTTGAACAGCTCGCCGATGAACTTGATCAGTCCGAGGCCCGGACGTTTCGCCGCGGTATAGTACTCCTCGGAATACAGCTCGTCGCCCCCATCCTTTATTATGCCGTTCACCGCCTTGATATCCTCGTCCTCGCCGGGCTTCACGACAGCAACAGCGGCCGCATCATCTTTCGCAATCCAAGCACGCTCGGATTCCTCCTGACATCTGTTGAGGAGATACTTGCGGAAGAGCTGACCACCTGCGATGGGCTTACCCTCGTTGTTCTTGATACCGTCGTGCTGCACAGTCGCATTGATCTTCTCCATCATCTTTTTGCACAGACGCGCATACATTTCAGACCACACCACCTGTTCTATCGCCTGCTTGAAAACGAGACCGATGACCTGAATGAGCATCTGGCCGTGCTTCTCCGTCTCTGACTTGTTCGCCCACGCAATGATCTGGTCGGAGATAGAGTCGAACTTCTCCATCGTGAGTATGATGAGGAGAGCCTCGACTTTACGTTCGACCCCCTCGGGGCTGTTGATGTTCAAGGCAGACTTCCTCTTGTTTGAGACGAGCTCGGAAGGAGGCTCAGCGGTGGCGGCAGCGACGGCCTCTTCTTCCTTGATCCGCTCAGCATCCTCGGCGGCTTTCTGGGCGGCAGCGGTCTTATCAATCGCTTTGCGTGCTTTGTCTGCTTCAGCTTGCTGGACGTGCTCCGTTTCCTCAGCCTTCAATCGCTCCACCTCTTCAGCCTCCTTACGTACCCGCTCATTCTCTCCCTCATATTTCCGCGCCCGTTCCTCATCCTTGCCTGAAGCGCTGATGGATATCAATGACAAGGCCTGCGTATGTTTATGTCCTCTGTCCGGCAAGCCAAAATGGCTGCTTATCTGCTCCAGGGTAGGAGGTGGTGGTGAACCGGGCGACCTGCTCCCCAAGCCATACTCTTGCCTTATAGACGTTATTTTAATGACATCTTCCATTCCTAGAAGATTCCCTTCCTCCAAGGTAAGCGGATCTGGCCGGAGACATATAGCGCGATAAGCATCAGCAGGACGCCATCCATCTCCGCCGATAGAGTAGCGTCGACCGAGAACGACAGTGTCCACAGGAGAGGCAATGTGTGTAATTTGTGCGATGGCGAGAGCTCTGATGCGTCTGAAGCCCCAGTTATCTGCGAGGCTCAGAATTGCCGACCACTCTTTGACAGTAGTCGCTTCAAGGCTTCCGTATTCTCTGGTGAATCAATACAATGCGGGTTTAAAGAGAGAAAGCATATTCAACTATAATGACGTACTTGGGATAGAAGATGGACAAGAATGCATCAAAGTCAGCGGCCGCGATGCCTGGCAGGGCAATGGGGCGAGAATCTTGGTCAATGAGCTCGAAAAACGAGGAATCCTTCTCTAAGAAATGACGGTGGATGTTGTACAGGACTCCTGCAATCTGTCGTAATCAATTACCGGGTGATCAGACACGAAAGTCGCCGAAACGCACCTCCACTTGCACTGTTCCATCTTCGAAATAATACCGCTCGTGAACAGGGCGCTGAACAGTTAACGTATCAGTTGTCACGGAAAGCTGCGTTGCTCCAGAGTACGTCTCCAAGCCGGCGACACTGATCAAGCTATCATCTAGGGCGAAAGATAGAGCATTGCTCGAGTTAGCGGAAGTATCAATGTGATCCACAGGTGACAAGGACGAGCTTGTGACTGGTTGAAGGGAAGGCGAAAGGTGCATGTCAATCCAACAGGATTAGGCAGAGCTGTACAAGGAGATATATAAGTCTGACTTGTATTGGCACTGGTTTGGTCGCGGCACCGCTTGTTTTGTTTGAGAGTCACATGCTCCTAGGGACATACATAGAATTAGAAAAATCGGTCATTCCAAGCTCAAAACGTCAGAAGCGGCCTCAGACTCCAGAGAAGCACGGGGTTTCTCAACGTGGGAATCCAAAAGCCATCCAAGGGTTTGTATCACACGATGCTTCTCTGAGTCGTCGTCGGGAGCCAGTACTAGAGTGCCAGCCTCCACATCACTTACTCAAACCTCTTGCATCATAAGTGCTTATTATGCTACATGTCACACCGTGCAGCGATCCGGGATTCTGGCTAATAATGTTATATGTAGAATGTATGCAGCACTTGAGAGCACTTGGTCCAAAATTTCCTTCGGTCGCTTTAGTCATCTTCGGTCACACACTCGATCGACATTCCTTTGGCGTGGCGGTGTCCCCCGATCTCCTCCTCTGGATTTCCCACCCTGCCGAGCAGCGTCCTCGCGCAATCATGCCTGATTCGCTCCGTCAGCGCGTCAGCATCCGCACCTTGAACTGCTCGCTGATAAACTTGTTCAGCCTGAGGCCCTGACGCTTCGCCTTCAACGATGCGGCATAGTCTCCTTGGAATATGGCTCATCATCCCGTCTAAGTAGACAGCAGGGCGAGCAGCTTCTCGCTGTCCATGGACTTGGTGGCTATCCGTCCCCGTGCATCCTCGTTGAGGCTCGCACCCTTCATCATGACGGCCATGAGATCAAACGCCTTGGGCGCATCGATTGCGATGTCGTCGAGCAGCTCCGCGGTCGGCAGGAACCCCTCTTCGAATGACGCTTCCGAGCACAAACTTTTAGAATGCGCCCGTGCGAAGAAGTCGCTAACGAGCTGTGCGTCCGCAGCCTTGGACTCGATGGCGGTGTTGACCAACTTGTCGACGAGGCGGAAACGGTGCTCGGGCGTGAGCTTCTGAAAGTACTCTTCGGCCTCGTCCAAATTCCGCACGGCGAAGAACTCCTTCGAGTCTTGATCCAGGTGCTTCTTCGCGTCCGCCTCGGACATCGAATCAGCCGCCGTCCCGCTTTCCTCCACCTCGCCATTCTCGGAGACAGGAGCTGACGCAGCGGTGCCATCGCCGCCGTCCTCGGTCATCTTCGACCGGGGCAGGAGTTGCAGTTTCCTGCGCTGCAGCGGCGCCTCAGGCACACCAACAGTTCCCAGATCAATACTCGTTTTCTGGCTCGCCGGGCGACTAGGAATGGGCTTGAGCCCAGCGATCTCAGGGATCTCAGAGTTTTGGCTGAGCATGGAGAACATGTTCGAGCTCGAGCTCGACCTAGAGATCGGCTCGGTGCGCGGGCCCTTCGCACCCTCATTGCCCTTGGCGAAGACACTTGTGGGACCAAATGTCATGGGCGCGGCCATATTGATCTTGCCAAAATTGGAAAGGCCGCCCGCCTTGGGAGGGGGACGTGGGATGCCGCGGCCACCACTCCCGTCGGTAACAGTCCATCCGTCGGGGCCTTGCTGGTCGTATTGACGGCGCTTACCACCTCTCCGAGAGCCGGTGTGCGACATGCTCGTCATGCGCTGCGCGCTCTCCCTCTCTGCGGCAGCCTTGACCCTGATAGCCTGGAAAATAGGTTAGATAGGCGCTGAGAAGAAAATAAGATTGTACATACAATGTCATGTACAGCTGCAAGGTTGGGAGCGGTGACGACATCAGGGGTGTTCCATTTGCGATCGCGAAGCTCAATGACATCCTGGGATCAAGTGTAAGCGTGGGGTATGACGCTCTCGATTGCAATAGCATTACCTGTAGCATGATCTGCATACGCGAAGTGACGGTGCCGCTACGAGCCAGCTCCTTCATACGGGAAAAGTACACATCCATGCGCGCGCGCGCCTTGGGCGTGTCAAGAAAAACCCCAACGGTCTGGAGAAGCATGCACAGACTCTCGATCCCCTCCTCCTCTGGATTTTCCACATTTGCGAGCAGCTTCTTCAAGCACTCGTGCATGATCCGCTCTGTCAGCATCTGCATCTTGAACAGCTCGCCGATGAACTTAATCAGCCCGAGGCCCTGACGCTTCGGCTTCGACGCGGCATAGTACTCCTCGGAGTAAGGCTCATCATCCCCATCCTTGATCATGTCATCCCACGCCTTGATAGCCTCGTCCTCGCCAGCTTTCGCGGCATCAACAGCGGCCGCATCGTCGTTCCTAGCGCAACCACGCTCGAATTCCTCGTGACATATGGTCAGGAGATACTCGAGGAAGAGCTGACCACCGACGATGGGCTTGCCCTCGTTGTCCTCGATGCCGTCATCCTGCACGAACGCGCTGGTCTTCTCCATCATCTTTCTGCACAGATGCGCATATATCCCAGACCATGCTTCCTCTGCTGCCGCCTTCTTAAAGACTTGACGGATGACCTGGATGAGCGTCCGGCCGTCCGTCTCCGTCTCTGACCTGTTCGCCCACTTAATGATCTGGTCGGAGATGAAGTCGAAATTTTGCCACGTGAGCATGGTGAGAAAAGTTTCGACTTTGCGTTCGGCCCACTCCGTTGATTCACGATTGATGGACCGCGTCTTCGTCCCCAAGACAGTGGCAGTACCACTCTTTCCGCCGCGGTCAACAGAGGCGGCGCGATTGGCTACCGCGAAGCGCTCTTCGCTGGACTTGCCAGTCACACCAGTTGTGGGGAATTTGCCGATCGAGGATGAACTGCCCGGCTTGATGGCAAGCGGATAGTGGGGGTCAAGACCAATGGCATCGAGATGGGGGAGCCGATCCGGTTTCTCTTTGCAGACAGGCATAAACTGCAAGAGAAAGTCACGGTCATACCTACGAGTGCAATGGTTAGTCGAATAATTGATGGGCCAAGGTCTAGCGGCTCGCTTGGGCTTGCTGTTCTTCGTGTTGGCGTTTGGGTCCCGTTTGGGACTCGTGATACCTTCTGGGTATTGGACCCTTTCAATGTCTTCGATGATACGAGCAGTCGCGAGAGCAGATGGAAAGCTTGGGCCGATGACATCCTCAGCTTGTGGCTGCCAGAGAGGGCTATGGCGCTGTTTGTGTGACTCTTGGCGAACAGTCTGTCGCCCATAAGGAATGTATTGATACTACAAATAGATGCATCAGTATGATAAGGAAGCCGGGCAAAGGTTGAACGCTTTCTTACTTTATGGCGAGAGTGCCGGGCATCAAGCGTGTTCTGAGTAGGACTGCTCGCCGCGTGCTGAGCTGAGAGTTCAGAGCCTTCAAGGATGGCAAATGGGTTCCGAGGAATCGACATTGTGATTGGGTAGGATCATATGGTGATAACCGACACGTTCCTCGTATCCGATTCCTGAATTTGGAATTTGGACCAGCGTCAAAGTCCACAGCAATGTACACGTGCACCACTGTGGATGATCACATATAGTATTGAGGCTCTGTTTCTCCATCAAGCAGTCGAATTTTGCGTTCAATAGTTGGCGTGCACCATATATCCACGAAAGGAACTAGGTTTGCGGGCAGAGTTGAAAGGGTGATTCGGCATCGACGAGAACGTAGTCATTCTGAGATCAGACATAGCTTGGACATGGCCATGCTGAGTGGGTTTATGTTTGAATGGCGTGCACGGCATTAGGTTGGCGAATAAATGGCATTGGAAGTCCTTGGCGGTGGGTGTGGACCTGTGTGGACAAGACAAGGATAAGAGCAACGTTAACCGATCGAAGAGCAACCACTTCCGAGTCTTTCAAGTTTCCACGTTTCAGCAGCTCGGGCCGGACCGCGCACACGTGATACCTTGGTGGCACACACACACAGCTGAGTCAGGCAGAAGCAGATACGAGCAGACTGAGAAATGGAAACGACCGCCGAGGTTTGGCTGGGCTTGTCATTTTAAATTCAAATAATTTGTGAGACGCACTGACACTTTACAGCTGTTGGGGAAAACCTTGGCTGGGCGTGTTTTTTTTTTTTGCGGCGGTAATCCGTGCCAGGTACCAGTGATCCAGTCAGCCGTTTAAGTTCAAGATTTGCGCCGCATGTCGGACTTGTGTGTTCCAGTAATTTGGTAAGCCCAAAATCGGACTTGTGCCACACCATCGTTCAAGCCTTCAAGTTCAAGCTTCCAGCTATTCAAGTATCAATAGGCCGTTTTCCAATGAATCGTCCTTTGGTAACCGCGTTGGTGGAGCACCCGTTTTAGCCTATTTTGGTAGTATTTGCTGATCTCATTCCAGAATTCATCGTTCCACACTCAAACCCAATTCCGTCTATTTGTAATTCTAATCTAACCATTTGTTCTCTTCACCTTCTATCATCATGCAAGTTGAAGCCCGCGGAAACCGACACCATATCGAGCCCTCTATCAAAGAGTCGATTATTGTCTTATCTATCCATCTCAAGCCCAGTTTGGAAATTTGGATGCTCTCATTGCTGAAGGGCAAAATGTGGCACGCAATATGCTACCAAAATAGGTTAAAACGGTGCTCCACTAACGCAGTTACCAAAGGACGATTTGTTGGAAAACGGCCTATCAATACTTGAATAGCTGTCAAGTGCGGCTTCACTTCTCCTCCTCTCATTTCCTCTACTCTTTGTTGTTCTTTGCTATCCAGTTGATCTAACCTCTGTCTCTCGCTGCTCAGTTTATTTACTATGTCTGAATATAATCCTCCCCCCCCTCCCTATGAATTTCCCCCTCCATACCCTGCCATTGCACTCCCTAGCCGAATTCCAAGTCTAACCACCAGTGAGATGGATATTGAGACATTCAGTGAGTTTTCCGACCATCATGTTCACGCAAACAAACTGAATTTGTCATGACAGATCCTGTCAAATTCATCGAAGCCACTCGTGGTGCTAATGTTGTACTCGACACACCCGGGCCCGTGCTGCCAGCGGTTACGGTGGATGCGCCTCCGGCTACTCCCATCAAGGCTTTTGATGTGCTCATATGGGTATCTAGACCGCCAAAAGAAGGTTTCTGGTGCTGGTTGCAAAGCCAAACAGCAGAAGCAAGATCCGCTGGCTTTCGGCCCTATGACACTCGACACATCGTTGTCGTGGGCCGACTTCCTTCCGTGTTTGGCCGCAGAAGTCCAAACGGCAGCTGACACCTTGATGCTGTCATCTCTGGAGTGGAGGTATCAAAAGCCTGCCAACTCCCTTTGGATCCCACTTCGTGCCGAGGCTAGCTATGTAGCTATGGTCAAGCAAATGGCCACTGCACGCAGCCCTGGCATCATCATCCACATGGACCCGCCCCGTGCTGCAGCCATAGCAGCACTGGTATGTCTATTTCAACTCTTTATGTACTTATTAGCTGATTATGTACGGCGACAGCCTTGGGCTCAAACTGCGCCGAGACCTTCGGCGGCGGCTGATGAACACGAGTCGGATGACAACGACAATTGTGACTCGCGTCGAAAGAAGGTTCGTTTTTCTCTCACACTAGTCGTTTGCTGTCACTAATCACTCCCTTAGCCCAAGTTTGATACAGAGCTCGAAGAGCTCGTCAGCACCATCGACACCCAGTATCCGGAGGGGCTGTGTGCAGAGCACCCGGACATCCAGTGCTTCTATCACCGCCCCACCAAGAAACACTATCTGCTTGACCGGCCCAAGAAGTTGGTGTGGGCTGCACAAATTGTAAGTCCGCTTCCCATTATATTCTTTACTATGCTAATTACCTACCAAAAGCGAAATGGGAAAGCCACCATTCACAACATACCCCTTACCTCAAACCTCTTTACAGCCCAGCATGCCATCAAGAAGACACCAAGCACCCCTGTGCCTTCGGCGGGACCTTCAATGCATGCACCCCAGTCTCCGAGCCCTGCTTCTCACGGCTTTGGACAGCCCGCGGCACCATTTCCGTACTTCGGGTTTCCTCTCGCGCATCCTCCCGTATTCTTTCCTCCACCATGGGCATCTCAGCCCTCATCATCGGCCCATCCTCGCTCGTCACCTCCACCAGCTGGCCTTTCATTTGACGGGTTCTGCACTCAGTACGGCATCAGTGGCAGTGCTCGGCAGGGCCTGCAAGATCTCGGTTTCGAGCCCTGTGATGATCTCTCAGTTGTTACTGATGTGGAGTTCAAGGAGGTGGGTTTCACACGCCTTAGCTGGGATCACGTGCTTCGCGTTTATCGTAGGTATAAGCAGGATCATAAGGTTTAGCTTTCCGTTACTACTATCTTTTTTTGATATCTCACTTGCTCACATTCTCTTTACTTTCCGATCATAATACCCCATTTCCGTGTTGATTACTTGTGCTGGTATACTGTTCTTAGCATTCTACTTACTGTTGAGCTGTAGTCTTGCTAATTTTCATAGACACGGCTTAGCCCTAATATATCTGATTTCGTTGTACACTGGTGTGAATTATATGTATCCTGAGTGCCTAAACCATCCTTTAGCCTTCTCGGCTGTGATGGCACCACATGCTTTGAGTAAATCAATTTCTGGTGTCTCGCTATTGGCAAGGCGCTGCCAATGTCTGCGTATCCATGTTTTCACTGTATATAAATTAGCCATGTTTGCTGCGCAGTGGTGTAACTTACCAGCACTAAAGCTTTCCTCAATCGGATTGAAGTCAGGAGAGTAAGCAGGTAGGAAAAGCAGCATGGTGCCTGCGAAGCAGTTAGAATGATGTTATCAATAGCCACAAATAACATACCTTGTGCCTCGACAACTTCACGGAGTGCTTCACTCTTGTGGATGGCACAATTGTCTAAAATAAGGACGCTTCGCTCCTGCGGGTATCAATTCATTGAGGGAAGCTAATTGCAGCATGAGAAGGGTGCACAAATGTGTAGTACAGATGAACTTACCACATCTTGCACAATGAAATCGAAGAACTCATCGCCATCGACGGAGCCAGGGACGACACGGGTAGTGATATATCCTTCAACGCTGAGAGCTGCCACAATACTGTAGCGCTCTCCACACACAAAGTCGGCACTGATAGTGGCTCGTTCTCCATGTGGTGCTCGCCCCCACCTGCGGAAGATGGTACGGTCATCCTTGCTTGTCTCATCCACAGTGACAACCATGTCTGCTGTCAGGTGTTCACTGATGAATGTCTTGAAGATAGCTCGGGCCTCCTCATCACACTCAGCGGCAGCTTTGCATAGCATCTTGTATGTTGACCCAGCATCACGAATGAGAGCATGCAATGCTGACTTCAACATGCTAACATCATGCGAAAGAGCAACCCAGTCTTGAATTTCATCCAGATAGAGCTCTGGAGTGTCCTCAAGCATAGTGAATAGATCATTACACTGATCGGAATTGAGTGTACGAGGACGACCCTGCAACAGATTTGATGGCGGAATGACAGTGCCATGCTCATCAAGAGTATTTTTCCACCTCCTGATACTGCACTCGGAAATGCCCAAAATCTCGCAGATGTCATCTGTGATATAGCCTTCAGACCTGAGCCATAAGGCACGGTCTTTGATGTCCTTGCTGATGTGCCGAAAGCCCATAGATGAGGAGGGATACAAGTTGAATATTATCTGATTTTACAGTGGCACATGTACTATTACAACACCAAAATAGGTAATTACGCCCGACCACGAGCCGCATGCAGGGTTTGGAGCAGGCTCCTAAAACCAGCTGCTTGTGAGAAGTCGAGGCTGCATATTGTATCAATAGAATTTATTTTTCTCAAATTCATGGATTCCTGATAAATCACGTGCACTTTCCTTTTATATCACCTTTCACCACCTCAACTTCTCACTAAGCGGCTGGCAAAAGATGTTCACACCGCCGTCGGCCCAGATTTTCTAGGGTTACAAAAAGTGTTTTTTATTGCTATTGCACGGCTCTCAGGTAGGTTGGCTAGACTTATGTCGTCAAATATACCTTTGGCTACCATTGGGTCTACCCGAGAGCCGCGCAATAGCAATAAAAAACACTTTTTGTAACCCTAGAAAACCTGGGCCGACGGCGGTGTGAACATCTTTTGCCAGCCGCTTAGTGAGAAGTTGAGGTGGTGAAAGGTGATATAAAAGGAAAGTGCACGTGATTTATCAGGAATCCATGAATTTGAGAAAAATAAATTCTATTGATACAATATGCAGCCTCGACTTCTCACAAGCAGCTGGTTTTAGGAGCCTGGGTTTGGAGCTTGAAGCTTGAGCTCGAACGCCTATGACGTGAACTGTCTGATTCAGGCTCACCAGATTGCCGGAACACACTAAGTGCGAGCAGTGCAAAGCTTAAACTGTTGGTGTGGCGCCAACTTGTCCATTTCGGGTTCACGGCATCACTGGTACCTGGCGCGGATTACCGCCGCCAAAAAAAAAAAAACGCGCCCGGCCAAGGTTTTCCGCAACGGCTGTAAATGTGAACACCTTTCAGCATCTGATTCATAGCCTAATCTCAATCCCGGACTGGAAAGCTACACTTAACATTATGGATCATAAGTTTGCTTCCTATCTCAGTGTTACAGTATTTTGCATATCACTCTGGAGTGTCATTGTTTCTCTAATTTTCGATTTTGGCGACAGTCGACATCTGGAGAGTTCCGAACCATGACTAGTGACTCAGTCACTGGTAGTCGGCAATACACTATGTCCGGCCCTGTCAAATGTGTCAGTTTCCGACTCCTTCCCGGAACCAATTAATCTCAAATTGTCGCGGTTTTCTGACCCAGCCTTGTGTGGGCCAGTTGTACATTGTAGAGCTTAGTTTTGGGTGGTAATTATAGGTAGAATAAAGTCCTGAATCGATTCTTGGTTTTAGAATTTTGAAATTCTTGCGTTTTGAGTGAGATCTCAAAATTTCCTGTCATGTTTACTCGCTATCACCAAAAAAAACCGGATTTGCCTTTTTGGGCCAGCATGCATTCAAAATGTTGCTAAACCACCACAGGGCCATATTTACGCCTAGTACTGGCAGTGAATGTTGTAGATATATACAATAGCATGATACTGACAAAAGCTGGGATATCTGGAAGCTGTAAGTGAGACGTCACAGGACAACTGGTGGAAATTTCCTCCACAGTGCAACAATGTCTCCAGGCACTGCGCACTATACAAATTTTCGAGAGCAAAATTCTAGCTAGTATGGCAATTCATATCCCTCATTCATGAATTCTGCCTCTTAAAACAAGGCCTTGGATTTTTCTGTCCCTTGTAGCAGGGCCATTTGTGGAAATATCTCAATTTTCACGATTTGCTTGGTAGCATGCTGTAGAATACTTTCTCTGATCCTTGTTTTCTCTCCAGTCTACTTTACACTTATAAGAACATGTTAATTAAAAGAAATGAGAAGAAGAGAGGGTGTCATTCCGCTGCAAGCTCGTCAATGTGCGAGATAGCAGGCCAAAAAAGGAAATATCCGGTTTTTTCTGGTGATAGCTAGTACATGGTTAAGAGAGATAAAATCATATTCTAAACCAATGTTATGTTCTAATTGTATTTGCAAACATTATTTGTATAGTTGATGAGGTGACTAGACAAGTGTGGAAGCTTCAAAACTCGATATAACATACTGCAATTTCTTCAGCCACACTCAGTAACACTGACCCACAGTTGACCCAATCCGGAAATTTCATCATGATCCCGACCTTATCTCCGCCTTGCTACCTCTCTTGATTCATTCCTACCATTGCAATGTGCAATTTTTTTTTGTGCAACATAGCTATAGTAACCAGTAACATATTATCTCAGTTTTTCCCGCAGAAAATAGCGAAGTTGCATCCAGTAGAGCTTGCAAACTGTGTGGGTCAGTGTTTGGCGGCGTGCCACTTCCAAATTTGGTCCGGGAATGATAACCGTGATTGCCAAGTACCAGTGACTCACCCGCATCTGCAACAACCTGCTTTTTCCACGAGTAGACAACTTCTAGGCGTCGAGAAAAAGCTCAAAGTCTCCATGCTTCCAGGTCTTTTTTTTTTTGTGAAGTGCCTGCCCCCACATCGGATGCCCACTTCACTAACCCGTTTAGTCACACTTCGGTTTTGTTCTCCGGTGGCGCCCAGAGTCTTGGCGCCCTCATGCCCATCCTCTGCCAACTATTACTACTTACCTACTATCATTTCTCGCACCTCACAATCAAATCCAATAAGATTGAAGAGCTCTGCGCTGGCCACCGAGCCAGGAGGGACAGTCAATTCTCAGTTCATGAGCTCACAGTTCACCAGTTCACAATGTCCATGCCGACGGTATTATGTCACAGGCCCTATTTTAGTGTCGGGAGCTCGACAGTACTCCTCCAAGCCCTGTGCCACCAGCTTTCCCTCGCAACAAATCCTTCATTTTTTGCCTGATTAATTTGGTTTGATCTTTCAGATAGAAGGAGTATAATCGCACTTTAGATACTGCGAAGGTCTGGGTGGAGGGTCACCGCAGCGAAGACACGAGGAATTTGGCCTCTGGAAAAGGAAAGGCGCCATCAAACGCACAGCCGCACATGACCGCTGTAGAGCATGGACATGCTCTGGGTATCACAGGTCACATTCCTACGTGTTACAGGCTCGATCCGACTCCCCAACTCGCTACCACATTCGTATCATATTCCTTTTCCTTCTGCAACGCATCCGAGGCGCATCTGCACGTTCCGAGGCTATCCGTACTCAACCGGGACCCGTACCGCGCATCCGAGACGCGGAACACGTACCAGAGGCACCTCCGAGTCCGCCGCTTCGCCGCCAACGCGTCCGGATCCACACCAATGCTTTCTAGACATGTACGACATTCCGGGATATTACAGACTTACCGGTGTTTTCGCATGCGGAACGCCTAGCCGGACCGTAGCGCCTCGTGGATCCGCTAGTATGATTACTTATTGTTCAGGGATCGATCCGCATGCGCTTGCAACGTGCCGCTTACCGCTTATTTCGGACATTTCATTGTTTACTTACTTATCCTGTCGTATATCGCTTCACCAGCTTCCGGACCGGTTCATACACGTGTAGAACTCATGTCAGACATGTTCCGGACCTCTCCCACTCATTCCCTTACACTTAAGCGACCTTATGTCACATCACAATATTAACTTACCTTCCCCCCTTCGTGTGTGTGCTCGCTTTCGAGTTTACGAGCTTATCGTCTGTGTCTCGTTGCTTCCTATGTTGTGCGCTTCGTATCCGTCCCATCCGTCGCTTCCGCCGCCTCTCCGCATCTACCTATTCGCTTGTGAGACCCGCTTCCGCTCCGCCAGCCTGCGGATCGCCTCGGATCGCTCCGCTTCATATCACTTCGCTTCGTATCACTTCGTACTCCCTCGGACCCCCTCACATTCGTTTATATCACATTCCTTTCGTTTCCTATACCTACCCCATACTCTCCCTTCCGCCTCCAACTCCCCACACCCCAGGTCTCAAGTACAACCCCTCGGATCGAACACAATCGCAACGGCGAGAGGTATAGCCAGTCCCCATCATTGGACATCTGCTGCCCCTTACTAGCACTTACACTGCGAACTGGCGGGTGCTTCGCAAAAACAAAAAAAAAGTGAAAACAGCGACCTAGCCAAGGTATTTAATTCAGGAACAGCTGTAAAGCTCAAGCGACGCCCATCCACATCCATGTCAGAGCAGCGGCCTCGGGCAAGCTTTGATTACCATTACGTGTTATGGGCCCCACACACAGGCAGTGAATGGCACCAAACTCGAATTTAGAGAAAACACCAAGAAAACACGACACTCTAGAGTGATATGTAAAACACTGTAACAACACAGGCTCCTAAAACCAGCCCCTCGAGTGGAAAGGAGAGGCTTCATATTGTCTATGCAACGCAAGTACAAATTTTCGTAATGATGACAAACCCGGTATCTATATTTCCTTTATATCACCAACACATCCTCAACCTTTCCACTGAGGGGCTGGCAAAACGGATAATTCTATTTAGAAACCCCCCGGCAGCAAAACAATCCTAAGTTTCGCATCAGCGGAAATCCTTTATGGTAACCCGGACTAGCACCGGACCTTTTGCCCGTCACGCCACAGTGCCCGCCAAGCTGCCATTTATGTTGGCAATTCCTCTTGATCTCAGCCACAGCGCGGTCAGGGAGCATGCTGTCGGTGGGAGATGTGACTGTAATGTGGTAATACAATTACTGGTGTTATTTGTGTGCCTTTATTGGGGTTTTACCCGTGGTTATAGTCTATTTCTCGGCCAAAAGGCCATATTATCACACTTATTTCCTTCCAGAGCACACCAGGGTAGATAGTCACGCAATACATGGTATTATTACACCTCTTGGTCATCTCAGGCTTACCTATAGATACACACATTTTATTTGAAGCACTCTATAGGACCTCCTCCGACCGGTAAGCATCATTTTCTGGTGATTTGGGAGGATTTGAGGGAAGATCAAGTACTATCTACATGAAATCACACATTCAAAGAATAAAAATAGGACTGATAGATTCCCATAAATGGTATTGTTGCATCCCATACCACCAGAGTGCTTGCTGACCACACCGTGGCTGAGATCGAGAGGAATTGCCACATAAATGGCAGCTTGGCGGGCACTGTGGCGTGACAGGCAAAAGGTCCGGTGCTAGTCTGGGTTACCGTATGTCTTTGGGATTTTGCCCTCAAACTTTATTCTCAAAAAGGTGATTTCTCACGACGACGTCGGTCACACTTGGCTGTCATGCTAGTCCTGCTTCCTTTACCACACACACTTACGAGCTCTTACGACTATCCTTATGAGTCCTCAATATCCTCTCTACTCTCCATCATCCTCCTCGCCCTCGACAACTACACCCCTTTGATGTGCCCACCACCTCAGCACCTCACCGCACCACTGCTGCCAGCAACGCCTACCGTGTTGTGGCATGCGTGCTGCAGCGCGTACAGTGCATTGCCAGCAAACAGCCAGAACGGCATGCACGCCGACACGTCACGACCCCGACAGTGGATATGACGAGGAGGGCAGGGGGGGATGGGGTGATATGTCACATTGGGTATGTCAATTACACTAGGGTATGACTATGGCTGTGTGCTCTGCTCCTTCCCCGGGCTCTGCATCCCCTCCTCCCTCCCTCCTGCTCCATACATGCTTTGATCCGACTCTCTCTCTCTCTCTCTCTCTCTGCCTTAGTCACCTGCATTTAGTATATATCTGCTTTTTCTCTGTAATGTACGCTTTTTGACAATAAAAATCTAATTTAAATCTCATCCTGTCGCTGTGGTTCTAAATAATTATTTGAGAGCCTCTCAGAACCCCTGCTTCCCTAGTATCTGCTGATTGCCCGCTGCTCATACTTTGATGAAATCCGTGAATAAATGACATCACATACACGTGCCTCCGCCCGCCGACAGGCGGCGACGCTAGGAAAGTCTTCTAGTGCGACAGCAAAAGCGCGACCGACGATGTCGTGAGAAATCACCTTTTTGAGAATAGAGTTTGAGGGCGAAATCTCTCCAACTGTTACCGTAAAGGATTTCCGCTGACGTGAAACTTAGGGTTGTTTTGCCGCCGGGGGGTTTCTAAATAGAATTATCCTGGCAAAACTTGTCGTGGGAACCGTCGGAAGCCCTAGTCTAGTCTCCCTAGGCAGCCTATAATGTTCCCAATGATGACAGTCGATCAACCACAGTATAGCCCTAGTCTAGGGTTACGGAAACAGTTTTTAAATCGCGACGTGCCTGGTCAGCGTTATAGGCATCAAAACGAGTGGAATTGTAGAGTGGTGTAAACCTAGTGGGTACTTATGCATGACACATAGCTTTCACAACAGGAGTTTACTTCGGTGCATGTGTAGTAACTTAAATTTGGTTGTGACATCTCACAGGCCAGGATTTGTGTGGACAAGCCCGAGTGCCAATTCCCGAGTGGCGCCAACATGACCTCCTGATCAGCCGGAAATATTGTATAGGAGCACGATGCTGCAGGGGTGGATTATGAGACGGAAGTTCAAGCAGTGATCTCAGACGAATCAGCGCGTGTAGTTTCAAAGATTCGCCCCTGCAAGGGGGATGAGGCGGTGTTGTGACAAGAAACAAGGCAGGATGGTTTGTGCAGAAATTAGGGCGAGCAGCATGTTACTGTTTGAAGAGTTCCTGGATCCACCCCCATGCATTCTGGTCGAAGCCAGCGCCCTTCACCACTAACTATATTTTGATGCAGCCTAAATGCATATAAGCAGTGTAGGTTAACAAATAGCAAAACGAGGACATGCCGATTGGGGAACTGCCGTAAGGGTAGTAGGGGCAGTGAAGGCTGTACGAGCAGTCCATTTGCGATCGCGAAGCTCGATGACATCCTGGACTTCAGCGTAAGCGGGAGTACGACATGCTCGATTGCAAAACCATCACCTGTAGCATGAACTGTATACGCGATGTGACGTTTCCACTGCGTGTCAGCTCCTTCATGCGAGAAAAGTACACATCCATGTGCGCGCGCGCCTTGGGCGTGTCAAGAACAGCCCCAACAGTCTGGAGAAGCATGCACAGACTCGTGATCTCCTCCTCCTCCGGATTTTCCACATTTCCGAGCAGCTTCTTCACGCACTCGTGCATGATCCGCTCTGTCAGCATCTGCATCTTGAACAGCTCGCCGATGAACTTGATCAGCCCGAGGCCCTGACGCTTCGCCTTCGACGCGGCATAGTGCTCATCAGAATAGAGCCGGGGTTTGTCGTCACCCGAGGCGCTGGCCGCCTTAGTAGCATCGTCCTCGCCGGCTTTGGCAGCGGCAGCGGCATCTTTCGCAGCCCAACCACGCTCGAAATCCTCCTGACATCTGTTGAGGAGATACTTGCGGAAGAGCTGGCCACCGGCGATGGGCTTGCCTTCGTTGTTCTTGATGCCGTCGTCCTGCACGAACGCGCTGGTCTTCTCCATCAGCTTTCTGCACAGCCGCGCGTACATCTCGGACCACAGTGCCTCGTCTGTTGCCCTCTCGAAGACGAGACGGATGACCTGGATGAGGGTCCGGCCGTCCTTCTCCGTCTCTGACTTGTTCGCCCATGTGATGATCTGGTCAGAGATAGAGTCGAACTTCTTCATTGTGAGTTTGTTGAGGAGAGCCTTGACCTTGCGGTCGACCATCCTCGGCGAGTCGGGATCGATGATCGCAAACTTCCTCCCCGGAACAACGGCAGTCCAGCGGCGCGCACCTAACTTGAGCGGGGCGACAGGCTACAAATGCTGGACGTTAGTACTGTAGCTTAGATTGTAAGGATTACTGCAACATGATACCCACAAGTGCAGATGGTAGCGTGGAGCGGGTAGACATATTGTCAGGTGCCTTCAAATAAATCTTCTTCTTCATCATCATCCTCGTGTTCGAAGCGGCGGGCTGGAGTGTTCCCGCAGAATGAAGCGTTGTAGCGCTGATGGATATGGACGAAGAGGCCTGGGTAGACGTATGTGCGCCGTCCGGCAAGACAAAATATCTGCCTATCTGCTCCACGGTAGGAGGAGCCGGTGCACCGGGCAACCTGCTCCCCAAGCTATACTCTTGCCGTTTAGACATTATTTTAATGACATCTTGCATTCCTAGAAGGTTCCCTTCCTCCAGGGTCAGTGCGTCGGGTCGGAGACATATAGCACGATAAGCATCAGCAGGACGCCATCCAACTTCTTCAACAGAGTAGTGTCGGCCAAGAACGATAATATCTACGGGAGAGGCGATATGGGTGATCTGTTTGATAGCAAGAGCTCTGATGCGTGTGAAGCCCCATTCATCTGCGAGGTTCAGGATAGTCGACCATTCTTTGACGGTAGCTGCATCGACGCCTCCAGATTCTCTGACAAAGAAAAGCAATGTGGATGTAAAGAAAAGAAATGCTGTTTTATTAAAGAGGCATACCTGGGGTAGAAGATGGACAAGAATACATCGAAGTCGGCGCCCGCGATGCCTGGCAGAGAAATGGGATGCGATTCTTTCTCGTTGAGCTCGAAAAATGACGAATCCTTCTCCAAGAAGTAACGGTGGATGTTGTACAGGACTCCTTCAACCTGTCATAACGGGTTAGCGGACGATCAAAAGCCATATATTTCGCGTGAAACGTACCTCCAGTTTTACAGTTCCATCTTTGAAATTAAAACGCTCATGCAAGTTAACCGTGCGCTGAGCAGTTGTCATGCCATTTGCCGCTCTCGGTGGGAGGAAGGAGGGCTCCCTTGGTCCAGAGTAAGTCTCATCGACACTCATCAGATCGTCACCTCGGGCGGAAGATACAACAGGACTGTACGAGTCACTGGAAGTATCGTGATCCACATCTGACAACGAGGAGACGACTGGTTGGGGGGAAGGCGAAAGGGATATCTCAATCCGTGACAGGATTAGGAAGAGTTGCACAAATATAGTTTTGATAACATAAAGAGGCAAGAGTACCGCGAGAATGTCTAGGAAAGTTTGGATTGGCCGCATGAGTCGACTATGGCAACGGTCGTGGCTGTTCCGAAATCAACGAGCTTTCGAGCCCGGGCCGGTGACATCCGAGTCAAATGGCGTCAATAATATTGCCATATTCTTCATGGCCAAGAAGATCCATACGAAGGGCTTATATGTGTACATTCGGTTCGGAGGAGCCATCGGATCGTTAGTAGGAACATAGAAAGTGTCCCACCGAAACAGTCGATCGCAAGGTTCAATGTAATACTTTCGATAGGAAATAAGTAAGTGGACACTGGAAGACCGGTGGCAGTTACATCGCAGGATTCTTGAGCACTTTCTTCCTATTCTGTCTTTAAATCTAATCGGAAAGTAGTCTGTGATGTTTGCTGATTTGCGCTGTACCGACATTGTCAAGTCTGGCTTTATGTGTTCAGCCGCAGCAACCCACTCCGCCTCAACGCTGCAGCCTCCTTCACAGCTCGCTCTCGGTCGGCCTTCGCTTCTTCAGTCACCCGCTTCTTCTAGACGTTTCGCCGAGCCAGTTTTGAGGAGGCTGCTGTGCTTTGGGACGCAGGCATAGCAGAGGGCGGTGAGGCGATGCTGCTGATGCTGCCATTGTTAGAGTGCAGCGGCTGATGAAGAAGCGCGGGCGTGGGTGTGCCGGGTTGTGATAGCATCTGAGGGTTTTGGGGAGACATGGGCATGACGGTCTCGTCTTGCGGGCCGGGGGTGAATGTATATGAAATTGCGGGGGCATATGCTGCTTTTGTGGAATGGGTGCGCCGGGGATGTATCATTGGTGCGGGTTGCGCGCTTGTTGCATGCACGAGTCTTGTTGATACTGAACGAAGAAGAAAGAGTTCAGTCACACCATAAGAAACGCGGGTACGAGATCACTCATATAGTGGCCAGGCCACCCAGGAATAGGCGTATGCTGTTGTTGCTGAAGGGGCATATTCTCAGATGATCCTGACCAGGGTATTGAGGGTGACTCCGCACGGACAAGAAAGCCTTCTGGTCGACTAGGCGGAAACGATGCTCAGGCATAAGCATCTGGACGTAATGCTCAACCTCATCCAAATCTCGCACGGCGAAGAACTCCTTCAAGTCTTGATCCAAACACTTCTTCGCATCAGCCTCGGACATCGAATCCGCTGCCGCCCCGCCCCTCGCCTCACTGTTATCGGACGGGCGATGACGCGGCGGTACCATCGCCACCGTTCTCAAGGAGTTTACGCCGCGGCAGGAGCAACTTCTTATTACGCTTCAGCGGCGCCTCCGGCACACCCGCAGCCCAGAGATCGATACTCGGCTTCCAGCTCGCCAGACAAATGCTGCTGGCCTTGGGCGCACTCGCATCCGCCGCGATCTCGAAAACCTGACTGAGTATTGGAAACATATTCGAGCCCGAGCTCGTCCTCTGGATTGCATCCATGCGCGGGCACTTAGCTTCTTCTTTACCCTTCTCGAAGACACTCGTGGGGCTAAATGTCAAGGGCGCAGCCTTGTTGATCCTGTTAAATTTGGACAGGTCGCTCGCCTTGGGAGGACGTGGGATGCCGCGCCTTAGCGTGGATGATGATGAACCAGATTCGTTAAAAATTTTCTGGACGTCGACCATTGCAGGTGTCGCCGGAGAGCTCATCTGCCAGGACCAGTAGGGGCGATAAAAGATCAGACATGGTCTGAATGTTGAGTAGGATTACGTTGGGGCGAGATGGAAGGCGTTGGGTTGGTGGAGAAATGACATTGAAGGCCCTTGGTCCAGAGACCAGTTTCTTCTCCTTCCACTTTTGATGTGGTTTAACTGGAGTACTTGAGTGGGCAGCTGCACAAGATCGAAATATCGACCTATCGCAATGTCGTCGAGTTGAAGGACATTGATTAATCATGAATCATGATAAGCATAAGCATAAGCTGCAGGCCGATATCCGTAGCGACCGGTGACCATTAGTATCGCAATTGGCTCCAGAATACAGTCTTGAGATCGGTCCGGGCGTTCCCCGTCCGGGGAATAGGCGTAGTTGATTAACGGCTCAGAGCAGCAGCCAAACGAGACAACATGGCCCAACGAGAGCAATCACGTGGACTAAGCGTGTGGTCTCCGCTATTGCCGAAGCCGAGCCCCCGCTGGATCATAAGATCAGTTCGCTTGGCTCGAGTGACGTTCGCTCGAAGCAAGCCCTGCTCACTATCGTCACTTAGACTTAGAAGAGCCGCTTGAAGCTGCTGCAGGTTCAACGACCACACAGAAGATTTCTGTAGAAGTGATCAACGCCGCAGCAGCGGCCATACTATGTCCATCTTCATCCCAAACCCTCGCCGCATGGCCCTTCGTCTTCTTCCCGACGTGATATTGCTTTTCCTGCTCATGCTCTCCTTGCTTTCCCTCCCGTTTCTTTCCAGTCACTGCTCATGCTTCTAACGGAAGTTTTTGGTCGCTGACTCCGTCCGCCTTCAGTTTGAACGAGCCGCGGTGTCGGCCGTCGCTGCCCCATAGGCTAGATGGCGCGTAGGAAGTCAGAATCTAAAGCATGGTGTCGGAGCAGAATACAATGTGCACGCACCATTGCTCAGTACGCCAGCTTCGGCTTGCTGAACTCATAACCCGAGGGTTCAGTACATCAACCGCGCAACAGCCATCCTCCTCCGTTCCCCATTCCCCACCTCCCGCCACCACTGCATGTTGTATTTATCGAAGATAAGCAGCTGGTAAAGAAAGCCGACCCTCTGCTCATACTCCCCAGGCAGCTGATGCCCGGATCTTGGGACGCGTGCTGTTAAGACCATGCGGTAGATGCTTGGCAGATCCTAGATGAGAAATCGAAAGTTAGCACGGCCAACCGAAAACGAAGGGCTGGACAAAGCTAAGGAGCACGGATACTTACCACTCGTCTTCGTCTTCGCCCCGACGCGATGGACTTCGCCTTCGCCTTCCTTTCCCTTCCCCTTCCTGGCGCTTTCCTGCCTCTGCTCCTGCATCGAATGGCAACGCTTCAGTCACCCAGTCCGTCCGTCTTTAGTATCGAAGACATGGATATGCTAGGTATCTGCCGTTGGGGCTAGATGGTGAGTAGAGAGTCAGAATTCAGCAGTTACAACATCAAGGTACGCCGCGCACGCACCATCATTCCATATGTCATACGACACCCCCCTGCTCCATTGCTCCTCGTACGCCAGCTTCTGCTCGATCAACGCACAACCCGGGTGTTCAGAGATCACTGGAGCAGCAGCCATCCTCATCCTCATGCCCTCCTCCTTGTACCCCGTCCACCTTCGCCATGGTCACTCGTAGTCGCATCTGCTCGCCTTCCCTTTGCCTCTCCCTAAGCCAATCGCCTACTTTTTTCGTCGAGACTCGACCGCACATCCCGAGGACAAGATCTAGACCAGCCAACAAAGCCGGTCCTTCCCCTCCCTGGTCACGCTCAGGCTCAGACGCACCGGGACCATCCGGTATGGCCTATAGTCGGTGCGGGTATCCTGGCCCTTGGGAGGGTCTGTGGGCGGACGTGCATCCCAGAACATCAGAACATCAGGTGGGAAACTGAAAAATCGCCAGCTTGCGAATTTCCATGCAGGGTGGAGGCTGGAGTACTACGGTTCAATGTTTAGTGGTTAGCTTAGCAAGCTTCAAGGAGCGCTGCTTATCGCTTACCTCTTCAACTCGGTCTCGATGCGATCTTGCTTCCCATTCCCCCTCGACGGCGTCGCGCACGAATAAACCACATGGAGAGGAGAGGAGAAGGATGGCATCAGGGAGGGGAAGTAGGAGGACTTGTGAACTGGTATGGCGGTTTTGGTTTAGACTACCCAAGAGTCATGGCGCGTCCTGATTCCTCCCGGGGTTGATTCCCGATTGAAGCTTGAACCATAGTTCCTGCTACTCTCCTCCCGATTCGCCCGCCCGAATGTCCAGCGCTGTCCCAGATCAAGGTTCAAGAATGCGCAGTACAAAGTGGAGGTGGTGGGGTGGTGATTCGGTTGCAGGATGTGGTTGAGACAGAAAGCTCCCAGTTTGAGGGTGATTTGATTCCACGCGCCGAAGAGGAAGAGTGTCTCTGTCATCCAGTATCCTGCACCACACCCTCCTCCATTCTTCACCATACATGCAATGTCGGGTTCAGCTCCACCCTCTAAGCCCTTGATGACCGTTCTGCCCATCCCTACTTCTTGCGCTGTGTTGGTCTCATTCGATTCGCGAAGAAATACAGACGACGCTGGTGAATGATGATGCCCGCGCAACGTTGAAGATGACGGTGTATTCGGATACAGGGCCGCCCACATGCCCATCAAGCATAACTTCAGGGCTACGGGTCAGATGGCGAACCAGGGCCCTGGGCGGGGCGCCACGTACGACGGAGGTGCAGATGGCGGTGGGACCGGGAGGAGTTTGAGCACGGGTATGCGGTGCGGTGTTGCCTGTAGGACTAAGCATATGCTCAGTATGCATACTGTCGCATTTGTAGAACGAACGCACCTCCGAAGCATACATGCTCGGTCACATTTGGGTCGAGTGTAAGCCGGGTCAGTGATGCTCTGTTGGACTTGCACTGAGTCCTCCTCGCAACTGGCGCCATCCACAAGCCGAGCCGGGACATCCAGTTCCTCGGTGTGGGCTCCGGGAAGCGCATAGCTCATGCGGGCTATCTTTCGCTGGAATGATCATTGCACTCTGGTAGACACGCATTTGGCTTTTTGGACTGATGAAAGAGAGGAAAAACAATGCGTACGTTTCATAGCGAGATCAACATACTCGCGATCACATGCAGCGCGAACAGCGAGGAAGATTTGCCAGAGGTACAGGGCATCGATAAGGCATTACTACGTATTGGCGAGGTTTAGCGATAGTCTGGACGGCAGGTCTCATCCCATGCAGAGAGCTTCACGGTGTTCCCAGAGCTTCACAGTACATGGCATGGCGTTGGCCTTATAGGCAGTTCATTCGAGCATGGGCAAATGCGGGAGGGCCAATTCGGTATTTTGAGAATGTCTGCCCTCATTGTGGAGATCTGAGGAATTCGAAGTCTGAGAATGTACCGAGAATTGTGGACATCTGGGGAAGCAGTGATTCGGATTGGACAAGTGCAGAAGTGAAGTGCAAAGCAAATTGAGCCATGTGGCCACAGGGGAAACTCCGGCCCGTCTGTGGCACTGGTGGCTTTTATTGCACTATCTGCAAACTGTCAGACAAAATCTTGTTTCTCCAGCAGAATGGTCGTGTTGAACGTTGCACGTTAAAAATTGGTGTTCGACTGACGTCATATCGCAATTGCGACTAGATTGCGGATCGGTTCGATTGATAGCACTCAGCACTTTGCTTGGGCTGCTCGCCGAGTCTCTGAAAGACAATCTCACATATGCGTAAACTAAACCTGAAGCCTGCACGAGTCCGCCGACCACAGCAAAGTTAACGAGGATTCGACTGCCTCACTTCCTGGCCTTCCGACTAGTACTGCTTTGGTCGGAAAACCGCGGATGTGGTTAGAGTCTACAAAAAAACCCACGACTTCTTCCACCTCTTGAATTTTTCACCCCCATCTTCGTTCCCCACGAATGTTCCCTACCAACCATCTGTCTCCTTGATCATGAACCGTCCTGCGGAGAATCCCAAATCAACTGAATATGCTGTCGCTGCAATATATCTCCTCTTTGCTTTTGATCTCTCCTGGCTGTCCACTTTTCTCCAATCACATCTGAGACACCATGGACCGTGGTGCTGTCAATCACTTCATCGTCAGCTTTGTGATCAGTAGCCTGGCGACACTTCAGCTCTGGGACACCATATGTATTGGACGAGACCGTAATGTCTTTCTGCGCGCAGCCTCGAGGGCTCCAAGGACTGGGCGCGTTCGGACATCTATTTTTTCAACCATCTGTTTGTTCCGCCCCCCTTTTCGCACACTATCCCCCTTTCTGATTTGTTCCTTCCTCCACATCCCATGCTAATTCCTGGAGCCGATATTTATCATGGCAGGGCATCACGGTACGCGAGGCATGGAACATCAAGCCCTTCATACCCAGCCTCGTGATACTGCAGCCATACCCCGAATACTGTACCATTTCGACCAAGTGTTCACAGGTTGTTACAAGTTACTAGTTCAGCCGCTATGGGATCTAGTTCAAGGCCGACGGTTACTTGTTGCCGATGTCAAAATGTGTTCAGTTCAAAAAGTATAAGTGTTCACATCCAATGCGGCCCTCTTGGAAGGGGGCGCCGTGCTACAACAAATTCGAAGAATTACGGAGGAGTAACGGAGGAGCGGAATGGGAGCAGCACTAAGGAGTCATTTTGGGGTGTAGAACGCTTAGCTTACGGATATTTGCACCTAGAATTTTTTTTTGAGAAGTCCCATATGTTACTTATATTGGATCTAGTTCAACTCGTTGTGCTACCCGTTACAAGCCGCTCCAAGTGCTCAGTTCACGGTACCCTGTTACGCGTAACTGAACACTTGGTCGAAATGGTACAGTACCACATGACTTGCTGGTGGCAATATATTCCAATAATTGCGGTTGTGGTTGATCTTAACGCCGGTAACTAGCAGTTTTGCAGGCGCAATGATGCCCAAACCATAACAATATCATTTCTCCTGAGCCTCTCCGTCATTGAATCTGACTTTGAAATCGAGCTCGCGATCGAGACATTCAGCATCTCCCTGCCCATTCCTGCTGTATTCTCCATTCCTCCATGCCCATTAAATCGCACCATCTCGGATTTGTACCCCCATATCCATTGTCCTGAACGTGTCGATTTGTCGGTTCAGATGGAAGATTAGTACATAAAAGCACTCACCTAATAGTGGGTATTAGGGTGAAGCTGCTGCTTGGCCAATCTTCGTATTCTCTGTAGGCGTGTTTCACTCCGGCGAGCAACCTTTCCATCTCGGATATTAGACAAACACAGCAAATAAACGATATTATGTACTGACCCGCTAGAAAAATTCAGGGCACACGGAATGGTGGATATCTTCGCAATTGTCAGGAAGCTGGAGTACTTACCCACTGGGTAAAGGTAAGGTATAGAGAGATCAGTGTCATGATACTCGTTGTTCGGTGTTGCTATACATACTTGCTGAAGAGGGATCATTGATGAATAGCTGTTAGAGCTGAAGAGGGAGAAGCGGGGGACATACAATCTAGAGACAGGGGATATTTCAATGTTAAGCTATAGTGTTCTTTGGAAGGATGCAAACAATCTATCAAGTTTCAGTGGCAGAAATGAAGGCAAACTCAAACGACGCACAAACTGCAAACATCGCGGCAGCGAGTTCGTGAGCACTGGGCCGTGAAATTGAGGGGGTAAAATAACGCACGAGCTGAAAGCATCATGGCAGTGGGCACCGAGTTCGTGAGCGCTTGGTCTTGAAATCGAGGCAGTAAAATAACGCACATCCTGCAAACATGACACCACCGAGTTCGTGAGCGCTTGGTCTTGCAATCGAGGCAGTAAAATAACGCACATCCTGCAAACATCACGCCACCGAGTTCGTGAGCACTGGGCCTTCAAATCGACGCAGTAAAATGACGCACACCCTGCAAACATCACACCACCGAGTTCGTGAGCACTGGGCCTTCAAATCGACGCAGTAAAATGACGCACAACCTGCAAACATCACACCACCGAGTTCGTGAGCACTGGGCCTTCAAATCGACGCAGTAAAATGACGCACAGACTGCAAACATCACACCACCGAGTTCGTGAGCACTGGGCCTTCAAATCGACGCAGTAAAATGACGCACACCCTGCAAACATCACGCCACCGAGTTCGTGAGCACTGGGCCTTCAAATCGACGCAGTAAAATGACGCACACCCTGCAAACATCACACCACCGAGTTCGTGAGCACTGGGCCTTCAAATCGACGCAGTAAAATGACGCACATACTGCAAACATCACACCACCGAGTTCGTGAGCACTGGGCCTTCAAATCGACGCAGTAAAATGACGCACAGCCTGCAAACATCACACCACCGAGTTCGTGAGCACTGGGCCTTCAAATCGACGCAGTAAAATGACGCACACCCTGCAAACATCACACCACCGAGTTCGTGAGCACTGGGCCTTCAAATCGACGCAGGAAAAGGACACACATCCTGCAAATATCATGTCGCCGAGTTTGTGAGCGGCCACCCTTCATTGTGATGGGCAATCCTCATACCATCGAGAAGTTGCACACATCCTTAATGTCAATGTGCTGAGATCAAATCTAGAGGTTACTTGATGTGTGTGTGAGCGCATACCTTCTAAAATTAGGCCCGAGTTTAGTCGAATGGATGAGAATATGTGGGCTGTCTCACCATCTGTTATGAAATGCGTGTCATGACATCTCTCAGTATCAGCGTGCAAAGCCGACTTACGTCCTGCCCGCAGCGTCGACACGATCCAATCAGTCTCTCAAATGCAGTGAATACCTAACATACCTCCTGGAAGCATAGGGTCAGCCAGCAGCACAAAACAGGCCGAATGAAGGAATGTACATTCAACTGAGAATTTATCTTTCGGAGAACCTGGACAAGGGCCCCGCTTCCTGTGATTTTCTGTTGGAGAAATCAGCATGACACTAGATTGTATACCGAGAAACACACTTTGTATTTCACAAACAAGGCAGCGAGGGCCCCGTGGCTTTTCTCGATGATGCTCAAGTTGATAAGCACATTGATCCAAACTGCAAATACCTCAGACGAAGGAAAATTAGCCAGGACACTCAGCATTCTTGGAAAATCGCCACTGGGAACATAGGACTCGTCCAAATGGACAGTCCAATACTGGGCCGCATATTTTGACGCTGTGTCGGCAGGAAATTTGTCCTGTTGCAGTGTGCTATTCATAAGCTCCACGCACTCGATGGCCAGGGTGAAATGAGCCGCTGAAGGGTTGACGAAGAGACCACCGGACCGTTTTTCGTCCATGAGAAAGTCGCGGAGCGATGTGTGGATGAGTTGAATGGGACTATCGTTGTCAGCAGGGATGTTAATGATGGATTGGATGGCCATTAGTGCGAAGTGCACATCTTGGGGGCTGAGCCGGAGGAGGTTTGCAAGCATCCTTATTGATGGCTGCTCGCGAACTAGCATGAGCGTCGCCAGGACCTTGGTGAAACAGTCTATATCTGTTGCAGCCTTGACGGAGATGACTTGCTCGTACAGCGGATCGAGACCGGCGTGGAGGCTCAAGACAGTCTTTAGCTTCTGGTTTGGAGGAGCTGCATTCCCGTCGCCGACGAATTCTGCCACGGTCGCCGCGAAGACAAATAGCCCGGCCGTCTTGTCTCTGACCGCACGCAGATCCTTGGTGGATGGCCATGGTAGAGGAACATCTCGCATGATGTGGCGATTCTGCTGGAGGATCTCGGAGAAGCGAGATTGGAGGTAAGCCTCGATGTCCTTGCTAGCGTCAAAGCTCTCTAATGAAAGCTCGGTCGTAGCAGCAGTAGCGACCGCGCTCGAGAAGGCCCGGATAATGTGATCTTCGCGCCGACTGGTGAGCAGCAACCGAACAGGGAGCTGTCGGCTGGAGCAAGCTCGTGCTACAATATCGATAAAGGTACCGATTTTGGCATGGTCGTTGCATTCGTCCAGAGCGTCGATGATGATCACCGACGGGGTTGTACTGTGGCCGACCAGCGCCGTCAACGGTTGGATAATCAGCTTTTCGAGCTGATCTTCCATCGACTGGGAATCGATCCTCACGTCTTCGTGGAGGGCGCTCTCGATGGCAGGTTTGGTGGCGGGGATGAATAATGTAAGCTGATAGGCAAGCGTCGTGATGAGGTAATTGAAGTCGCTGCGAGCTCCTGCCCCACGTAGGAAGAAGAAGGTGGCTGCAAGAATTCCCTCGCTGGCGCAGAGCTCGGCGATCGATTGTGATATGGCCGATTTTCCGAAGCCCGCTGGCCCGCTGAACCAGCATACATGGGTAACGCCGGACTCCTTCCACTCAAAAAACTTGTCGATGACCGCTTGCCTAGTGCCTTTGAGACAGCTGCGTCGGGGACCTTTGTAACTGTGCATGGCTTCTAGTACGACGAGCCCGGTGAACAGGTGTCCTGGGGCGAGCCCTGCTTGGAAATTAACACGATAGACTAGACCGAAAGATAGGTCTCTTACCGGTCGGTAGGATCATCTGATGAGTCGAGTTGTCCGCTCTAGCCGTCAAATGCAAAAGCGCTCCCATCTGTAGGCTGCGATGAGCGGGAGAGCGAGAGGCCGATAAACAGTGCGCGATGCTCACATTGAATGTACGAAAACAGTCCGTCAAATTTGTGTTATGTGTCAATAGGGCGCCTTTGACTGCATCGCGATGCCACAGTGCGTCCCAGCGCGAAGACGCCACCCAAGTTTCAGCGTCCTTCTTGATCAAATCGATCTTGCTGTAAAGGGATAATACATTGGAAGCTGAGAAACCGCCGAGAACGATATTAACTCACGATATGAGGTTATTAAGCCGCCTGGCAGTTGCAGAGCCAGCGACTATGGGCGCATCTAGCAGCTTGCACTCCTCCGCTATGTCCTTCAGAAAGCGCAGGATCCGCTCCACTAGAAGTACACAGTCCTCCCTATTCGTCTTGATCTGATTGATAATGTCGAAGAGCGTTCCTGTGACGCCTAACACTTTGGTGAGAGGGCCCGCATTCGGTATCAGATCCGAAACCTCCTTGAGCAGAGTCACGACTGTCGAGGCAGCACCGACAATGTGGTCCGTCGTGCTCATGTGAGCGTAATCGCCATACTCTGGTCGAGTTTCTGGAGATTTGGATGTCATTTTGTAGGTATAGAATGGTGGTAATGGTGATAGACGGCGTGGATGGTATCAGATGGACAATGATTCTGGTCGTGGGTGAAGGGAAGGAAGGACTGGAGGCTTCCGACCCGCTAAATAGAAGATCGTTCTCGACAGTCACAGTCACAGATGACGGCCACGGAGTGATATGAAATACCAATGAAGAACGTGAAATGGGTAGGTCGAAGCCGCCGCGCTGCAAAGTTCCGAGCCGATGTGCGAGACCCTAGTTAATCTTCTGAGTTCATCAAGCCACGTGTTGTTCCCTGTTGTTTCCTGCGCTAGCGAAGGCCTGGGCCAACCGCGTTTCCGCTAAAGAAAACAGCACGCACAGAGCAGTTTATGTACAAAGTTCGGCATGATCCACTACCCTGAAACTGCGGTTTGAGTGCTGCATTGAAAGTTCAATCCGCAAGACACCTCGCCAGACTAGCGCGGAACGAGTTAGACTTATAGACGGCCAGGCTGTGCGCGTGGGGGCCCATCGGTGGGCGGTGTGGGCTGGTGTGGGACAGTGAGTATGCGCAGATATTCATGACTCCGCATTGGGGCGCTTAGGGGTTATAGTACGAGTGCGGGTTTACCAGCGAGGATCGCGAGCTTGGTTGGGGAAGAGGAAGCGGGAAAGCAGAAATCAGCAAAGCAGAAAGCCGGGAGAGACCCTGATATAGTGGAGGACGTGCGCAGCGGATGGCCAGCATTTCCTGTAGAAATGAGCATTACTTAGCCTAATATGAACACTCGCATTTTCTGCGCAAACCTGCCTTGAACTTAGTATACAACGACAGACTAGCGTCAACTGTCGTATCCTCCTTGATCGCGCTTGAGCGGCGTACACGCCCAGCCATCTCAATTTTATTTTCTGCTTGTGATGAGAGCTCCTTGCAATTGAGGTCCTTCAGAAGCCGAGCCGAGATGCCATCGCGGTCCAGTTCCTTTGTTAGTGCTGGAAGAAAGTTCCACGTGGGACGCAGCCCTGTGCAGCCCATGTATGATTTTTTGTTGCAAGGGATTGGTCACAATGCTCTGATGTGAACGAAGATAATCAAAGGGCGATACGTGGTACCATGCATTGCCCATAGCAAGATCAAAGCCGGTGGTGATTGGCAGCGGGCACGAACAGGAATGAAGGTCGCTTGGCAATACCGTCCATCGAGCTGAGTGTCGGCTTAATAAGCTCTCCGGGGGAGGTTTGGGTGAAGCCCCCGACCTTGGCCCGACGATGATGTCACAAGTTGTAAAAGTAGCCCGACGGCTGCCATTCTCGGTTCCCGCCACCGATTGCACCAAAACAAGTAGTCCAGAACCAAGAGCATATATATGCATGGCGAGCGAAACGCACTACATACTACTACCATGGCCGCGGTCAACCTCCGCTACTATAGCTAAGGGGTGCTGCGTCTCAGATGGCTGATCCTCGCTATCGCAGGCTGCAAGTCCCTGCCCCTTCCCTGCTCTCACCACTCCAAGGTGCGAGGCGCATGCACCTCGACCACTACCGCGTTCTCGTATAGCGTGCAGCGCATCCTCAAGGTTAACATACATCCCATCCCTCCCTCGTGCTGCGTTGGGCACCTAGTTCGCGACACGGCCCATTCCCCACGCCGGTGGGCGGACGCGTGCGACTCTGCACTCTATCAGCCCTGTCCGCCCTCGCATGGATATCTTTCCCGTGCTCGCACCCCGCGACGGCGACACCACACTGGCATCGGTAGCCAAGTATCCCCTATCCCGCGGCTTCATGCGGCGATACGGCCCACTCATCACGCGGCTGGGCGGGCGTATGTGCATATGTTTGCGTTTGCGTTCGCATTCGCGGAAGCTGGGCTAGGCTGCCGCACTCGCACCGGAAGCATGAACAGAGGACACTGGTTCCGGGGTTTGTCCGTACGCGTATCGCTCGGATCGCTCGCCCTGGTCTCGAGGCCGGGCGGGTGAGAAAGACGGTGGTGCCGTGGGTGCGTAAACCGCGTAGAGAGGATAGAAGCAGGATGTCATCGGCGAGGGGGGTATGGCGTGCGCTTGCACCCGTATCGTAAGCTTTCCTTCGGACTCCCCAAGACGCGTCCGGATGCGTGGGCGTGGGCCGGGTTCACAAATGAAGTTTGAGCCACCCATCGCCCCGGTGTAAATCTCCGTTCCGCTATTCCCCTCGCCAAACCCAAACCCAAACCCAAGCCCAAACTCGGCCCCATCCTCTACCGTGCTCTCCTCAGGACCATCCGCCGGAGCCGCTTTCATACACTGCAGCTGGTACATCCCACTCTGTCTTCTGTCCCGCTGTCCCAGATCAAGGCTCAAGAACGCGGCTTACGAAGCGGATGTCGAGCATCGGGCAGATAGATGGGGTCGAGACAGACAACTCCGCATTGAGTTTGAGGTTGAGTTTGTGGGGGTCCTGGTTCCACGCGCTGGAAATCTGAAGAGGAAGAGTCCAGAGGCTATCCATTGGCGGGTTCAGCTCCAGCTGCGCCACCGCGACGTCCCTGACGACTGCTATTTCCTATCCTTCCCACCCCTCTCCTCGTGCTACGTGATTTGTGAAGAAGCCAAGGGGACGCCGAAACGACGAAGTTGACGATGGGTTTGGATTTGGATAGAGGACCGCCCACATGTCCACATGCTCAGCGGTCAACCCCTGGTGCCGGTGTATCGCACGGGACCCCCTCGTCGTCTAGAAGCGTCTGAGCCCGCCTGGAGAACGACCTGTCAATGCCGGTGAAGAGCAGTGGCGCGGGTGGGCTTGTAAGTTCTGCAGTTGTGGGTTGCGGGGACGCTGTCCCAAACGCGGAGCCCATCGATGGGGGGAGGAAAGGCCAAACGAGAACGACACGACTGTGCTTGCGGCTCCCCTATCACCAATAGCATTCGTGTCTCACGAGGCTCGAGAACACTGGTGGCTTTCCCCGCGCCCACACAATCCACTGCAGACCTGGGCGTCCACTTTCTCACCAACTAGCACCTTCATCTGCCAATCACAATGCACATGTTCATGTCTAGATCCGCGGTGCCCATTACTAGCCGCACGTCCACGATGTCGCCTCCACCCGCCTGCGATTCGCGCTCCTGATGAATCTAGTCGTGCCGGGCCGCCGCATGTGCGAGGGCCCGCCGGTGTGCATGTACCCGAGCACGAATTCGAGGGGACATAAGCAGGAGAGTCGATATGTGCGCACGAGTTGCGGGCTTGGAGGTGGAGGCTGAGAGCTTGAAGTAAACATAAGCTGTACGACTGAGGCTATAATCAGCATGGACACTGTCGCATTGGGAGGACGAACGCACCTTGGAAGCGTATGTGCAATGCATCATGCATCATCAATCGCATGCGCATTGTGGGTGGATTGTGACTTCAAGCCAAACCAGTGATCTTCGGTGCGCACTGCGTGTTCCCTGCAACTGGCACCTCCACCAGCCGAGCGGGGCCTGACCATCGAAGTCGAGGTCGGGTTTCCCTGACAGGGGCGCGTACGCAGCGGATGCAGACGATCTTTCGCTGGGATGGACATCGCGCTCTGCAGCTGATAGACCAAGACATGCAGTAATCAGTTCGCCAACAACAAGGCTGATGAAAAAGGGAAGAACGGTACCGGCGCGTGCGTTAGACCCAAGCTTCATCCCGCCTCCCAACATTCACGACCACGACCACGACTGCGACCACTACCACACGACGCGACGCGGATGGCGAACTGCTACGCGTCGTCCAGACTCCAGACTCCAGACTCCAAGCGCACCGAATGATCCCCTGTCCCTGTCCTGGCCAATCACAATTGAGATGGACATCCGGATATCGGTCGTCCCTGTGTGTGCAACAGCCGGTCCCGCGCCGGATAGCCTGTAGATAACAGTGGTAAGTACACACAGCCAGGACCGGTAGCGAATAACCTGCAGATGAACGCGGGCAGAAGGCAGAAGCACGCGATCGGATCGGGGGGAAAGGCAAAGGGGGTCGGGTCGGGGTCATGCAATGTGCAAATTTGAGAGGACGGACAAATACAATTATTGGCTTTTTGTGCTGTAATAACGTAGATGGAGAGGGAGGTGGAGATGGAGATGGATATCTATGTGCAGAGCAGAAGAGCAGAAGGGTAGAAAACGTGCGTATGCGTACGGTTCTGGGGTTTGAAGTCGAGGCGCGAGTCACTGTTCGTGGGCGGTTCGACATGGAAATAGACGTGGGCGGGGACGGGGACGGGGACCGGGGCGGGGACCGGGGCGGGGGCGTGCGTGGTGCGGAGCGTAATAAGGCGTGGTAGTGCGTGGTATAACAAGAATGGAGTGATGCGGCAGAGGCGTGGAGCCAGTGTAAGTGTACGTAGAACGCCCGAAAAAGATGAGATAGATAGATAAACAGGCAGATAAACAGATAGGCAGATAGCAGCAGCGAGGCGGGGAGGAATAAGCAGGATGGAAGGAACCCTAAAACCCAAGAATAGAAGCGGAGCGCGGTAGGTTGAAGTACTGGTGCTAGTACTAGTGCTGGCAGGATGATGGCGGAGAATGCTGGGTGACAAGCGTGGATGCGGTTGTGCGCGGCGACGAGGGGTGGCGCGGTGGCGAGTTGCGACGTGCGAGTACTAGTGGCGGGTTGTTTTGACGGGGCTACCATCCCCTCCCGGGCGGCGCGCTGTTGCTCGACCGCAGCCCCGGCGTCGGCGGGTGGCTTGAATGCTGCACAAACATCAGCGCGCGATTTCACAACAACAAAAAGGCGATACGCACCGGTGCACCCCCTCGCACAACCGTCAGCCCCCCTCCCGGCAGGCTCTGGCTCTTCTGGATCCCCCCGCCCATCCCCCCGCCCCCGCCGCTTGCAGGGACGGTGTCGCCCAGCCACGCCTCGTCCGCGCGGCTCGGCGTGCGCGGGTCTCTGTAGCTGCCGCCGCTGATGTGCGGGGTGTTCGGCTGGTGGGGCTGGTGGGCGAGGTGCGGGGCCTTGGCGAGGAGCGACGGGGGGATCGGGATCGGGTCGCTGGCGCCCTTGTGCGGGTGCAGTATCGATTTGGCGCGCGAGAAGTTTGGGCGCGGTGAGACAGTCGGCGGCATCGCTCGTCGGCGTCGTGGAGGTACAGTGCTTGAAGAATGCGAGTGTTATGGCTGCGGAAGCATGCAGGACGGCGTGGGGTAAAGGCAGAAAGCTTAAGTGGGTAAAGTGGTAAAGTGGGAGCCCCGATCGTGGATATTACCTGTCACAAAACTGGGGCAGGAATAAGCTCCACGGTGACGTCACGACAGGTGCTGTCGGAGCCAGTTGATCCCGTCGCGGGGGACGAGGGGGCTTCTTCGGCACGGCAGAAAGCGATCGTCGTCATCGTCGGCCGCGATGAAGTGCATGGTCCCCGCCTGCACGTCCAAGCCTTAGCCATCGCCCGGGCTCGCGGACGTCGCTCTCGTTCGCCACCGACGCCGCACCTCGCGATTCAATCCGCCCATCGGGGGGTAGGTGCGGCCCCTCGCGCCGGCGCTGCCTCTCTCCACAGCTGCGCCTATCCCCCGGACGCTGGCCGCCCGTCGCCATAACCGCGGAGTCTGGAATCTAAAGGCTGGAGCCATTGCGGTCACCGGGCGCTATCGATGTCAATCGGCCTGCTGCTTATACGCTTATCACGATATCAATCAATCGATGTCCTTTGACTCGCCGACGTTTGGACATATTGTGCAACGTTGCAACTAGTACTGCTCACCACAGCCGAGCCACATCACAGCGCTGCCTCTTGCGTCTTGTCACCTCTTGGCCAGCAACACAGGCCTAGGCGGGACGGGAGCTAATCTGCTGCAGTATCGATGGCTGCCAAACGATGACGGCCCTGCAGCAGCTCTGAGCTCTGAGCGCTGAGCTCTGATGTCGCAGGGTGGTAGCTCGCGATGGGGGTATACCGATGCTGCTGCCGTATCGATTACCTCTATACAGCAACCCCCGGCGCGGTCGTCGATCCTGCAGCTCTAAGCACTGCTCTGATGTCATGTGAATGGCGGCATGGCGGGAGGCGGAAGGTTTTCCGAGCGCGTCCAACGCCCCGATCTTACGGGCGGGTGCTCAGCGCTCAGCGTAGGCCCCCCGGCGGATCGTGACATGAACTCGTCTCTTGCGAATTCATTGGGCCCTGTCGCTGTTGTCACGTTCTTGCTTCTTTGCGCGGAAACGAGGATGCCACATCGGGGTTCAAGCGGGTTCAAGTTGGCAGGCTTCGAGCCTTCGACGTCCGTATCCGTATCCTGCTGTAACCTGTCACCTGCCACCTGCGAGCGCTTGGGCGCCTGAGCGCTTGAGCCCTGATATCTATTATGCGGTATCCGATATCCGATATCCGATATAGCATATAGCACACCACAGGGGCGATGGGGTTTCCGAGCCTGGGCGAGGGTGGCGAGCAGGGCCAGAGATCGCTTGCTTGGTCCAAGCGCCCACCCTACGCCTCTGATCTCCCGAGCGAGCACGGGGCCCGCCGTGGCCGTGGCGGATCCGGGTGCACGTAGCGCGCTCGGATCCAACTCCAGCCGTGCCCTGTTGCGCGCTGAGCGCTGCGCCCCGGAATTCGTGAACCCCAAACACGCGCTGAAATTGGCACGCCGCGGTATCCGCGCGTTTGCAGTCCAGTGTGGATCCCGGGCGGCCGAGGAAGTCAGCCAAGGGCCAATTGCAAGGCCCTGTTGCCATTGGACATCCCGGGAGATAAAGTGCGCCGCGCTGCTAACTGCTACTAACAGCCATGGGCGGCGCGGAACAGTTACAAGACCGAGAAAGGCCCTGGGAACTGCCACATGTCTCTCCGCACCAAGACTCTTTTTTTCCAGTTATCTCCAGGTTATCTCCTTAGTCCTGGGGTGCTCACCGTACCGTATATGGTTACGACCGTACACTGTGTGGCTCGTTATGGTCTATTACCGCGCCGCACACGACCGTATTGGCAGGACCTCGAGGGCCAAGCCCCTGTATAATATATTGCCACAGCTCAATGTTTCTCATCGCACTGCAACCAGATCGCAAGAAGCTCGGCATCACGCGTGCGTTAATTAACTTTACAGCTTACGCCTTTGCGCGGGAACTTCCCGGGCGGAACGGTTAGTAGTATTACGGTCACCGTATACAATATACAGCATGTACGGCTACGGTGACCACCCCACTGTCCTCACCACATTCCACATTCATATAAATTTATTATTTGGCGCATTCGGAATCTCCGTATACCTCAGCACTAGAGGGGGAGTTTTGTAAGCCCCCCAGCTCGATGACCGAGGCAGAAAATTTACAGCAAAGGTGCCATCATGAAGACGGTCCAGAAAATTAGACCTGTTTTGCTGCTGCTCTCCTCAGGACATCTGTTCATGATTGGGGAGCCATACCTCAAAATTAGTGCAATAATGGGGCAGTGGGGCTGCCTGACTTGTAGATACACCTTGCTTGTAGGCTTAGTACTGCCATGGCTGGAAATCGGTCACATCCCTAAGGCTCGAAAGAGCAGCACGCTGTCATGTCGGCGGGCGTGAAGTCCAGCGACATCGTGATTCGCTGAGGTCGCTGGTATACGTATCAGCACTCCTCCCGCTCATGAACAGATTTCCTGAGGAGAGCAGCGGCGAAATGGGTCTACTGTAATGTTCTGAGTTTAGCTGTGAAATACCCCGTACCGCGGTATCTAATTATAATATACGCTCGTTTACAATCCAGTTTGGATCCCGGAATGCGGCCGAAAAAACCAGACACGACCCTATTGGACATTCCAAGAAAGAGAGTGCGTCGCACCACTGTACAACTACTACAGCAGTTACGAGGCCGAGAAGTTGTTTGCGCGGGTGCAGGTTGGACGGGAAAAGCCCCGGGCCGGGAAACTCCCGAAAGGTTAAATGTGAGCTCTTCGCTCGGTGGCGGTGAGCGCATTCCAAATCGGATTTCATCACAGTCGCAGCAAGCACAGCGGAGGGACAGTTTCTTGATGGTGGTACCTTTTGTCTAATTGTAGCATCTTCGGTCATCGAGATTGGGGGGTCACCAGTTTTCCAAACCAAACCACACAATCAGGCAAATCATTATGCCAAACACATGTAAACAAACGAGGATGCTGAGGACGAGCGGAAAGGTTAGAGCACACGCTGCCATCTGCGCCATAGTAGGGCTAAAGCTTGTCGGCAAGTGTAGCACATCATGTTTCCGGTTACTTCTCAGCACACACTGCGCAGTTTGCAGCATACAGCATACCGCAGGTCCGTTGCCAATTTCAGTTCTCAGCATACTCCAGAGTCCAGCGTGAAGTCCGCGGTGTTCCGAGCCTAAGCTTATCTTTTCCCGCTAGCGCAGGCACCCACCCATCATCCCCTGATCTTGCTCCCGAGCGAGGGCCCTCCCTCGTGCACTACTCATGCAGCACTAATTGCTTCTTCGGGTGGAGCAGTGGATACCCGGAAACATTCACAGCATACGGATTTTCTCCCGCTCCGAGTGGTGACATCCTGTTTGGACTTTTATAAGGATGGTGCCTTGCATCCCGCACTTTTCCTTGGCGCCTCCCTTTGCATGTTATGAACTCATCCGCGATGTCACCGGTGCTAAATCCTAACACCCCGTTGGCCTTTCTCCCTCCCCAGGTGGCGGATGTGTTCCAGATCTCGGCGTACATATATTTCGCCTGTGTAGGGGTACGCGAGCACTTCACGTCTTGTTTCCGCATCGTCTCATCGCGTGGTTGTTTGTGTAGGCCCTGACATGGGATTGGCTCATGTCGATACCCGACGAGTACCGAATCCTGTCCACAGGGAGAATATCTTTGTCGAAGATCGCATACATCTGCGCTCGGTGAGTTTTCCTGTTTCATTGTGTTCCTCTCTTACTAACCGGCACACCTCTCAGGGTATTCACTCTCGCACTTTGCCTGTGCTCAGCCATATTCGTAGGTACGATTACACCATCTTTTCCCTCTCGCACCCAGCTAAATCCCCGCAGCCGCACCTATCAAGAACTGCCCAGCGCTGATGCGCGCAATATTGGCCACCAACATCATCGCTCTGAACACCAACAACCTTCTCTTCTTCTTTCGTGTTCGGGCCGTGTATGGCAAATCCCTCAGCGTCACTGTCTTGTTCGGGTTCCTGTACTTCACTGTCTTTGGCACTACTATGGTCACACCGTTCTCACTAAATGCTGAAGTGAGCGCCCCTCCTTTCGTGATAGGCGAGAACTAGCTGTGTTGACTATGAACAGCACATTGGTCCGACGCAAATGTGCATCCAAGTCAATGTCAGAAACTGGTTAACATCAGTGATGATAACCAATGCGGTGAACGGTACACTCGTCTTCCTCGCGATATCATACCGCATCTCCTCGCAGTCTATGGGTGGTGACGGCTGGCACTCGACGTGGCGATGTTTCTTCCGCGGCGACGGGGCGCCCCCCGTATTAAAAGACCTCCTTTACAATAGCCAGCTGTGCTACCTGTGAGCTCTTGACCCTATCTTTATACTTTTCATTATACTCATTGTATTTATTTATTCATTAGTGTGATGACGGTAATGAACATAGCGCTGATTATGCTGGGATTCAAAACAAACTACGAAGTAACCCTCATAATTCCCGCCATGTCGCTGGAGAATGCCATGACATGCCGCGTCCACCGCGCCGTCATCCTGGGTCTCATCAACAGCGAGAGTCGGCGGAGTACTAGTACTGATGCGCCTCTCATGTTCACCACGTGCATCTCCGGTGAAATTTCGATTGCGAAAGGGCATGCGCTGGATGCGATGACCGGGCTTGAATCTCAAGCGGGGCGGATAAGCAAAGAGTCAGCGGCTGATCGAGTATAGCGAAGTGCGCTAAGGCTCATGACCAACTCGTACATACATACATACACGCATATTGTGTCGAAGGATGCTGCCGTGTGTCGCCGTGCTTGTATATATAATTTACTAATGGGATGTTTAGCAGTAGCTCTCAAATTAATGTCAAATTGTACAACCGCTACGCTACGTATAAGGGCAGCGTTGTGGATCTTGGCAATCTCCCTGTTCCCCCTTCTATAGCACATGCACCCTTTGAGTATTCCAGCACTCGCAGATGACGCCTAATCTGCATGAAGTTTTAATGCCATAAATGTCGTTCTCTATTATCCACACGTTTATGCGATGTGCTGAATTTGTCATCCCAGGTACCAATTCGTTTACCGGCGTACTTAATCTCGTGGTCGTGGGCACTAGTCAGTTGCCAATTTGGTGTCAAAAACGTTGTTGAAGCTGAGGTCCATGGATCGATCGACCACTGTGCGGAAATGTCGGCGACTGTTGAGACTGCCCGAGAAAAGAGTCAGCTGTACTGTGTAAACCGTGTGAGATAACAATACGCACTTTGCCATCATCGTGTTCACATACACTGTCGGAGGCAAAAATTCAGGTTAGTCGGGATGTTCTGACGCCGGAGTGGGCTTAAACGTGCGACTCACGTTTGCCGACAATGAAGAGTGGAGCGAGGACGCTGCGATGTTCCGAGTCTAACTCGAACTAACCATGACTGTAAGTTAGCTTGCAGGGTTTTGCTCAAAATCATGGACACGAACCAGAGTCCAAGCCACGACTTCCATTAGGCTGGTAGATGTCCTGAGTACAGGGATTAAAAGATAAGTTTTGAAAATATATACTCACCATACCATAACCCCTGTGCTCATACTCAGCCATATCAGCTGCTGTATGACTGGCTCGGTCCTGTCAATCGACTCAAAACATTAGCCGAGAAATGCAATTGACCAGACGTTAGCGACGGACCTAGGCATTCCAGTGCGGTACGAGTTGAAGTAGTATGTCAGAGATGCCGCAATAGTGCCGTCGCATACCAAGGCTGCCGCGAACGGCACACGAGCAATCTTGAATAAGGGTCATTTAAGAAAGGTACTTATTCATCTGCCAACGACTTACTCACCGGGTATGTTGCAGGGTTGAACTTGACATCCTGCGGGGTCGGATCGACAGCACAGTCTGCATAATTATGTATGAATTAGACAAGTGATGAAAGTTACCAATTATTATCGCTAACATATCAGCACGCCAAATGTTGTTAAAGCAGAAGCGATCTTTGGGAGAATGTGAGAGAGTGCCAATTGAAGCGACAATAAAATGTGATGCTTACAATTATAAAGACTAAAACCACATTGTTACGACTGACTCTCCAAACCCTAAGGCAAAGGAAGCTGCAAGAACCCCGAAACGGTTTAGTGGAAGAGAGGAGGGGATCAAGCATTATTACTTACCCTTGCACGAATGCTACAGTAAAAGCCTGGCACAGGTGAGCGCTGAGCAGCGGGGTTGTAGTCTCATTGGAGGAAAGAACTCACCAATAGCGTAAAAGACACCTATGAACGATATAAGCAGGCATACAGGGTGTTCATAAGTCTGAAATGCTTACCTGTATTTGCCTGGGAGAAAGTCGGGGGGAGCAGGTGTTATCACTACGGAAAGTAGCAGAATCAATGGAAAGGAGCTGACCATGGGGTTGAAACGGACGTCGCAGGAAAAGTACTGGTATCTACCCCAAGAAGCCTGCTGTGCACTAGCACCTCCGAGAACATATGTCCGACAACTGTTGTATGGGCAATGTCCGCAATTCTGGGTTCGTAATGAGTTATCTGCATTCCTCAGGCTCATCAAATACGAACGTGACTAAGAGAACCTGAACAAAAGTTGGCTCATTTAGTCGCCTAGACTCTTTATCCATTGTACTCACGATCAGTTTCTTGGTCCTCCCATCGTGCGGAAAAGCACGGTAATAAAAGATGGCCTGAGCTATGCTAACTCCGCAGAGACTTCCCAATGACACATGAGCTTCAAGATAAATATCATATGAAGCTTTCTGCATAGCTACCTCAAGCTAATGGCGAATCCTAGAGCAAGAGCATCAGTAATAATGAGCGGCTATATCTGAACTCGATCAACACAACGTACCAACGAAACCTGATCCAGTAAACAGCCCAGGGTCAGACATATGTGTCGCTGGTGCAGGTCAGTCCTGCCCTCGCTGTTCTCGTTGGACTCTGAAACGGCCGGTTGTCGACGTAGACGAGAAGACGTGGGAGTGATTTGCTTCTGCCCTGGTTTGTGTTAGTACATGTACAGTTGTATACCACATTAGGTAAACTTGAGGCGCTCACTCGCATCAACAAACTAACACCTGCCAGTGTGATGTCAATTGTGACGTGATGCCTTTAGGCTTCACATCATCGTCTCATTTTTTTCTATGTTCCTACTTCCATATGTTACATTGCATATGTTCCAGTTTTTTGTCTTGCCGACGTCTACACCCGCTGATGAATCCACTCTTCTCTAACATAAAATTCTTGAGCTTTGCAACTCACTGGAGAGTTTTTGACCGCAACAGCACTGACAGGCTCAGCAAACTAGTTTGGCTGTTGAATGCGGTGATCAACGACAGGAACGGTCCGAACGAATATACCATCACGTTTGCGGCACATAATTTGTTCTTGCACTTTGGCGACTAAAACTGCGCACAGCGACACGCCGCTCCGGCCGTCGAAGTGGTAAGTCTCGTTGCCTTCTCTCTTACGATACCTTCGAATACCTTCGTATGCACAGATACTCACAAGCATCACTGCTCTAGGACGCGGCCGACCACTGCCAGTGTTTCCACAGCGCTTAGGGTTGGCTCGGGGCTGCTCGTGACCATATTACACCGATTCCTTGGCGGCCCGGATTTGACCCGATGGCGGTTTCTTGACACACTAAAATGCGGGAGCTGCTAAACCAAATTCAGACGTCCCAGCAAACGAAAAATTCGAGGTTTCATACCTTTGATTTGTTGTGGACAACCGGTTTTCACGCCAAGGGATCCGGCATTCAAGCAATTGTAAAGCAGACTGGTAGGGTGATTGGCGCTCAACTGATAAAGTCCCCTGACCTCTCCTGGCCTGCCGCCTGACAGCTCGAACAAAGCGCTCATGTGTTCTAATGATGCACCTCACGCTGATGGAGACTTGACGAGCGCTAGGAAAGCTGTGCCGCTAACTCGTCGGCCAATTAGACTTATGCCGGTACTTTTTGTTCGCAATCAACACAAGAGACCGACAGCTATCCATCTTGGCTTTGCACACCCCACTGCCTCAGCCTAGTCATCCCTCCAAGACCAATCGCGGGCATGCCGATATCGACAAGTCCAAAAGGTGTCAAGATCATTGGACTGGTTATTGCATGCATTCTAGTTCTGAGCGCGATCTGGTACCACGACTCAGATGCTGTGTGTCGCCTCTCCCGTGGCCAATTTTGTTTAGACCAACACCAGCCTCTCGAGGTCGTGCATAACCGCTATGCATTCAAGCACCGTAATGTCGCGTTTTCCACCACATTCGTACTTCACTTCGACGTGTGGCTTGCGGTCACATGGACTCTCCAGCGCGTCTGGAAACTGCAAGGCGTTGAAGGCGGTTCGATGCAAGCGTACGCCCAGACACCTTACGCCCATGGCTTTCAGGAGATCTCGGATCAGCTCGGCCTGTATTACGGATCCGTGAAGGATTATCAAGCCATCATAGCCGACTTGAAAGCCAACGAGGGAGATGGAGGGATTGATATGGTCATTCTGGGAACAGCCATATACGAGTGAGTGCGCTCCATAGTGTCGTGGTCGGAGCAGCGACTGAAGGATGGCCTTACAGTCTGCCACATTATGGGAAGGGACTAGTGGAAGCGTGGGACGCCCGTGATGACGCCCATAAATTCGCGGTGGTCGGAATAGTGCATGATGCCGCAGATACAGCCTGGCTGGAACTTTTTGCTCCTTTAGCGCGTCGAGGCGCTTTGCGGCTGCTTCCTATTTCTGACCAGTGAGTCTCTGCGTCCATGCCTTGTCTATTCTACGTTACTCACGAAGCTCTCAGTGTTACAAGGGCTCTTCAGGGTTTCTTGAAAACATTTGCAGCGTCTCCTGACCCCGTCTTTCGCTCCGCTGGCTACGAGCATGTCCTTGTCGACACACACGTGCCAATCCTCAACATATCTACGCCTACGAGACACCACCTAGGGAGGCTATCTAACGCAGTCATTCAAGGGACCTTCGATCCCAGTGTTCGAGGCTTTGACAGGATATTTCAAGATTTAGTCCGGGCCATTCACGGTCAGTATTTTTTTCTATCTCCCGGTTGATGCATTCTTACTGTAAACAGATGATCCTCAGCTGTGGGGGTATATTACGCCTGCATATGATTCCCCGTCTTTCGTAGAGGATAAGGACGTCGCCGACCCGTTCAAACTACACATCGTCGGCCACGGGTGGTTAGATCGTCCAGTAGAGCTCAAGAACATTGTCGTGTTTCACGATAACTTGGGCTACTCTGAATTCTACGATACAATGGCCTCTATGGACGTCTGCATGCCCGCCTTTCACCACGACGGTCCCTACTACAGTAGGAAAGCTAGTTCGACAGTAGTGATGTGTTCTCAGGTCAACGTGCGTGCTGGCTATCTTCCTCCGCTTCGTTTACGGTCCTCGCGCCACATCGCAGGTCCCATCGCTGGTCCTAATGCGCCCGGTCGGCTCATCACGTCTCCGCTCCGCCAGACCTCGGACACCGTTGCCCTAGGCAGCTGCTCGTCGTCGTCGATGATGCGGCTAACAACAGACACTGGGAGAAGTAGAAGTAGAAGTATTCAGGAAATAGGTAACTAGTAAGCAAACAGCACATTTAAACAGTAGGTACGGGTAGATTAGAATGGTGAATATATGTACTACGAGCTGCCGTATACACGACAGCAACATGTACATGTACGAAATTAGCACGCCTCGCGGACGAACAGCGTTGGAGATAAGTAAGCAATGTGGGATGCGGAGTCAACTCCCTATAAAAAGATGGAAAAAAGGGAAAGAATAAGGACATTGAACAGCACTTGCCTACGAGTCACTGCTCATAGCCAGCCAGCGTACACGAATTGACTCGTTGTCATCCAGCAATTTACACCACCGTGTCGCGACCTCCTTGTCCTTCTGGTAAACATATGACTTGCCGCTCTTGCGGTACGTGAATTTGCCTTGTGCGTCCGATCGTCCTAAATTCCCGTCGAAAAAGCGTCTTGCTGCTGCTGCATCCGGTCCGTACGATTCGCGTTCCGCAGCCTGCCGCTTTCTCTTCAGCTGGTCGAGGATGGCCTGGTACTTCGTGCGCCCACCGGCAGCGTCGGAGTAGCACTCCCAGAATGCAGCAGGCGAAGAGAACGACGTATATTCCTCAACAACGAACTATTGGTTAAACCAAGTGAGTCCCACATTGCAATGAACGGAAATGAATAATTGACTGACCTTCCAGTTACCCCAGCTACAGCGGAGACTGCTCCAAGCGTGCTCCTTGACTCCCGCTCTCTTTGAGTACACCTTGTCCCAGCAACATATTGGTATGCCCTTGCCTGCAACGACGAGCCTCTCTGAGCAGCGCCATTCCTCTACGAGCAGTTCAATATCGTCAGCAAAAGTAACCGTTGGTGGATCGGGGACGGTGGCTGGGTCAAAGGTAAGTTGCATTTCACCCAGCTCAATGGTTACAGCATTGGTATTGAGCAAGACATTTTGCAGCAGTTGCCCGGGGAGGGGCTCGTTGGTTGTAGAATGGTACGCGTGTGGGATCGCAGATGGGATCGCAGAGGTGGGGGATACTGGACGAAAACAGTTCGCCGTTTGTCCATGGTTGTTGTGCTCAGCGGGTCGAGAGTGACTCGACGCGCTGTGCTCAGCGATTGTGATGTGCTCAGTGGGACGAGAGAAAGTGACTGGGGTTGTAAGGGCACTTGATGATGGTCGTGAGGTGCGAGATGTTTCAACCAACATTTGAAGTACATCCGCCAACTGATCAAACTTCGATTCGACTCGATGCAAGCTGCGGCTCATGATCTGCACTGTCGCACTCTGTTAACACGCGGCAGCCAGCATTGTGAGTCACTCTTCTATTCTTCTGCGTAAGGACACTGACCGATTTTACAGTTTCAATTCCTTCCAGAGGACTCATCGTGAGATCTGAATCTGACAGCCTGAGTGGAATATCTGGCATGCCATCAGATTGAATAGGTAGCCTTTCGGCAGTGCGCGAGGGCGCCAGTATGGAACAGGGCTGCTCTCCGAGCAGCCCGAACACTAACAGAGGCAGGCAAAGTCAAATAGAACCAGTGTATATGCGTGAAGTAGTGACAGGATGAAGCGTAGTCGAAGTACGATTAAGAGAAGAGAAAAGGTCCGAAGCAGTCAGTAAACCACCAGGGTTACACTCTCCCATATTCTGAAAAATAGAATCCCCCTCCCTTCCAATCCAATGTCTAGCGAAACGTATACTAGCGAAGCAGTGCCCCACGAGCCGAGCGAGGCGACGAGCCGGAGGGATTAGGCCAGAAATCGAGCGAGGTCGGGTAGCACAACCGTGTGCAGCCACCTGTCGATTCGCCGTCCGTTCCGCAACAAGCCACATGACAGGGGAAACGCGCGAGCGAAGCTTTGAGAGCTACGAGTCGTCCGGTGAGGAAAGAATGATGGCAGATAGTCGAGGAAGTTTCAGATATGGTTGTGGAGCTGTGCGGAGAAGAAACCGAGAGAAAATAAACCGCCCCTCGCGAAAAGGTCTCATCCCAACATCACATCTCTCAGCACTCCAGGACAAGAACGGAAGGCGACTGTCAATGGCAGTTGACAACGACGCAAACAGATGGCTGAGGGCTGGTAAGATGGGCTTGACGTTGGGATATTAGATGAACATGGGATGCAAAGAACAGGGCGGGCACGGCGAGACGAGTTCTGGTTCGATTTTCGCGATGCGGGGGGTCCATGGAACGAGCTGAGTGCATGCTTGCGTATCGTGGCACGCCAGGTGTTGAAAAAATGGGTGTAGCGGAGAGCGGGTGCGTCGCGATGGTTGCTGCAGTGGTGTGGCAGTGCAAGTCCAACAAGGGCGGCGACGTGGGACGCTGAGCGCGAGGAAAGAAATTGGTGAACTTGGCAATGGTAATGCGACCTCCAGGGCGATTTTGAATGCAGAGTAAATGTAGTTTGTGCATGTGAAAGCCGCGGAAAAGTTGAATGAAGCAGGGGCGGGGGTATAACAGTTGGTTGTAAGTTGGAGGCAGTGAGCGGCGTATCAGGATCTGCGCGCCGGGCGGGATCTGGATTTGGATCCACGTTCTTGACACGGGAGACTGGCGACGTGTGCGAAAACAGACTGGACAGCGTGGAGCAAGTGTATACAGGGCAAAAAATCCGGGCGGGGAGTGTGGACTAGGTGCGACGCCCTGCGTCGCGTGTTTGGTTGATATTTGAAAAAAAGTGGAACAGGGCTGCTCTCCGAGCAGCCCGAACACTAACAGAGGCAGGCAAAGTCAAATAGAACCAGTGTATATGCGTGAAGTAGTGACAGGATGAAGCGTAGTCGAAGTACGATTAAGAGAAGAGAAAAGGTCCGAAGCAGTCAGTAAACCACCAGGGTTACACAGTACAGCAGCTGCCTGTTTTAGTGATGCAATTAGATTAAGTTTGGCAGGGCGACACACAGCGGACTTACCCAATCTGTAAGTTGAGAAACACATTGACCAGAATGGCTGCTTGCGGTGATAGTGCTTGTGATTGCGACCCTCTTACTTGGATACTCGGCGATCTCTGTGCTGTCGTCACCAAAGGTCTCTCTTATACGCTTTGATAATCTCTTGTTGACGCGGGTACCAGTTGCTGAACGGCGGATGCGTCTTTGAGCTGGTTTAAATTGTCTTGTGGTGATATGGTGAGCAGACGAGATGTGATCTTGAATTGCGCGACACTCACCCGATCCACTGATCTTTGTCTGCTGCATAGTCACGAAGCCGCTGGATCAAAACTTCTCGATTCCCAGATGTACCAAGGCTGTATCCTTTCAGATAGCTCTGCAGTATTTTCTTGGTTACCTCCCTCGTGCTTGATTGAATCATGGCAGGTGAGCTTCGACTCAATTGGGAGTCGGCGTTGCACTTACAGATTTAGCCTTTCTGTTGTAATATCCTCGCCGTCCCGCAGTGTCTGCCCTATTACCGGCAAAACCAAGACCTCAATTTCCAACATGGATGCTTGAGCGGTGGTCTGCATAGGGAAGCTCTATTCAGTACGACGAGGAGGGCAAGCAATGGGGGGCAAGCAATATTTCGGGGTCATTTATCTGCTGGCACAATACTTGGGCATGATCTGGCTTGCGAATCCTACTCTCTCACACCATTTCCATATTTTCCACTACCTAACCTGCCCAATATCATTCAACTCCCGACACTCTTGACGGTCTGAAGCCACTGAGACCTCATGCCTTTCACAACTCGATCATCTGCTATTGTCGCGGCAACAGAGTGTCTGCAAGAGCTGGTCAGAGATGTACAAACTGGAGCATTCGAGAACGACCAGGAGGAAGAGATAGAGTCAATGGAGGCTGCTGGCGATATCGCAGACTCGGATGCAAGGTCGCAGGACTGCAAACGAGCTAAGCTTGATATTTGTGAAGCTAGCTTGAAGTCAGCCTCAGCACAAGTGGTTGTCGCCAACACACTCATTGAATATGCACGGTTTGTGGAATAGCACTGCTCACGATAAATGTCGACTTACTTCGTAACAGCTATTGGAAGCAATTTACGGAATTCTGCCAACATGTTGGCTATGTCTCGACGGCCACAGAAGTTGATGAGCTGGTCGAAGCTGGTAGCATTCCAGAGGCGATGCCAACATGGATCGCACTATGGATAATGGACAAGTGAGTCATTTATAAATGACATCAGCAGAATACTTACATTGCATGGAGATGTGATGAAATCGACCCAGAGACTCAAAAACCGAAAGCACTTGGAACTGTTCGTGCGAAGTATGCTCATGCTCAAAAAATGCGAGCATCAATGAGCCACAAGTTTGGCCGTGACCTCGGGCTTGGAACAGCACCGTGGATGGCTCACCCCGTTACACCTGGCCAGTTTATAGGCAATCCTTCACTCTCGCCAAAGGTCTCACAGTATATGGTGAGCCTTCAGCGGCGCAAGGCTAGTCGAGTTTGTCATGTCTTATCATACCTCAAGGCTGACATGTGGTTGGTGATAGGTTCGAGCAGGCGAGCAAGTCACTAGTGCTCGAGCAATGAACGAAGATGTCATAAAGCAGCTGTACAATTTCAACATGGCATACGAGGATAAGCCAGGGCCAAACACTCGCAAAAGCAAGACCGGAGAAGACTTGCCATGGGGAGGAGGCTCTCTTCGGATGATGCTGCAGCTCATTTACATTCTGGCCTTTTTGTGCCTGCTTCGGTTTGACGAGGTTCTCAAAATACAGTGGTCCTGGGTCACTCTCGACACACACAATGGCCGTCATCGCATAAAACTTGCATTGCCCTATCGCAAGACACATCAGTATGGTGGTGAGTGATCCTTATACTTGGATACTCCTTCAAAATGGTCTGAGACAAGTATGATGCAGATATATCACCATTTTTCCTCTACGAGAACGTTATGAGCCCTTGGCTCTGTCCAGTCAAAGCATTTGCACGTTGGATTGAGCTCAACAAGAAGAACAATGTGCCCATGTCTGGGTATATGTTCCGCCGCAAGGTCAACTTAAAGTACAACACGGATGGACGTTACGGAATGGTGAGTGGCATCGGCTCGGTGCTCTGTTTTGTTCCCAAACTGATGATTTCGTAGTCAGCTGATTCGTTTGTGGAATCATTTCGCAACAACCTCCTTGACATTGGAATAGATCCCCGCCCATATGGTACACACTCATTCCGCCGAGGCGGATGTCAATATCTCGTTATGATCCTTCGTTGGCCCATTAAAGAGGTGTGCTCATGGGCAGGCTGGTCGGACAATTTTGACAGCCCAGGCACAATCTTCAAGTACCTACTGTCTTGGGTGGACGAGCCTTCGCTTGAGCGCCATGACTACTTCAACCCTGATAGACGCCCCGCAGAGCCATGTCCGCATTGCAGACGGAGTTGCTGGTGTGCATAGTTTGTCGAAGTACAAACCCAATCTACTGTATGTTTGTGTCTGCCTACCTACAGATCACGAATGCGACGGCTCCATACTTACTGCACCGATAGTACTGACGGAGTACTCAATCTATTTCATACTTATATTAAACATTCTTTATCATATTCAATATTTGATTCAATAGCACCTTGCCGTATAAACATGATCTAGGTCAAATCAATAAAGGAACCCCCAGCCTGAGGCTCGAGAACAGCCTCGGTTTGTGAGCCATCCGATCTCAAGCCTGCCGTGCTCCCCTCTAAACTGCGCTGGAACCCTTCAAGATCCTCTTGACGAACCAAATCGGGCCGAGCACCAGCCAGGATGGCCAGTGGGACTGGCATCGTGATTTGTGAGGATGCTGCCGAGTCCCGGCCTTCGAGGGGGTTTGCAGCGAACAGGTTATTGAGCTGTGCGTGTTCAATGCCTTCTTGAATGGCAAGCACCAGCGGGGCACCATCAACACGACAATGGTAGATCTGTAACTCTACATTGCGGCGCACCACCCGGATGATGGCCGAAGGTTGAAATATGGACTCCCAGGTATCCAGCTAAGCATCTATGTTAGTTACAACATTACAGTGGCAAGGAAGTTCTTACCTGTAGAAGCGCCTGCACACATACACCAGGCCACAAGTGCTTTTGAAATTTTGCATGAATAACGCCGGGGCTCCAGCCGAAATGGTGAAAGCAAAAAGAAGCCAGCCCGACAAGGTCGGGCTGACATGCAGTCAACTGAGGAACATGCTGGGCGAGGGAACTGGTGAGCGGGTTTGCGTAGGCCCGCAGAATGACGGGACTAGGGAATGTGTTGCTGATTTTGCTGGCAATTGACCCACACCTGCGTCCAATGAGGTTTTGGGGGTCATTGCGAAGAACGCGTCTCAGTTCATCGCGCCAGCCAGCAAGAGCACCGTCCAGGTCGGATCCGGAGTTGTGGGTGGCGATATCGAGGAGCTGGTCACCAAGGCCGTACAAGGCTACACGGCTGGCGAGAGCAGCTCCGCAGCCGGGAACACCACCCTGATAAGCAAGTAAGTAAGCCAATTTAGTATACGACATGTAGAAACCTTTACCTGATCATAATCTCCGCCAGCGAGGAGCGCAATGAGGATTAGTGATCCCCGGGTTAGCCTCTCTCCTCCTTTTAGGCCAAGGGTTGCCAGGGAAAAGACCTCCGCGGCATCGCCATTAGTCTTGATGCTATGGCTTGAAAATAATCATTAATTAATGCTTATACTCAAGGCATAAGCATACTTACTTGCGAATAACTCGTAGTGCACCAAACAGAAACACATCGACATCATCAGTCATGACGGCGTGGATGTGTCCGAGCTGGTTCAGTAAGGCGAGCTCGGCCTCGGCCTCCCCTGGTGCCTTTAAGTATATCAGTGTCTAATCTAGATATTTTATGTATACCTACTTACCGTGTGGTTGACGAAGCCGAACAGGTTAGCCATCTTCTGAGTATAGGAGGTCAGCCAATGTGGCGTCCCTTTGACCTGGACGCCTCGTTTGACACTGGGGCGTTTATCGCCGTCATAGACAAAAATGATTCGGATGGGCAGCCGTGCGAGGTGGTACATCTTCGAGAAGATAGTTCGTAGCTCTGGGTTTTCGCCAGCACGGTGGTGCTGGTGACGGAATGCTGGGGCAGCTTGCTTGAACCAGATGCTAAGACTACAAATCAGAGACATTGAAGAGATAGGTGCGCAAAGTTTACATACCTTATGTCAATTCCAAGATCAAATGTATTATCTCCTTTGATCCCTCTCTTGAACCCCTCGACAACGGTGAGGTCAGCCAGGGAGTGAATCTCCGCTGTGGGGCTGAGCAACTGTGATAAACGTAGTAAGATATTGTATTCCCTGCTTTCTCCACAGAAAGAACTAACCTCCCAAAGGTCTCGTACACCCATTTTGTGCCGTGTGTGGATGGAGATGTTCGTGGTACAAATGATCTACAAAAAGGGGCTGGCGGGCGAGCGTCGGCCACCCGGCAGCAGTAGCCAGTGCCGATCGAGGTTCGAGCCGGCTGGGGATGAAGTACTGGAAGCCAGTGTGTTGAGGTAGTTTGCCGCTGGAGAGTGGGAGCGCCGAAGCTACTGCTGGATGGCCACGCGAAGGGCACCCATGGATCCTCATGCAGGGCTCCGAGCAGGTGGGCAGTTCAGCGTTCCCGCTCAGCCGCTTTCTCGCTCGCGCCCTAATGAGCTGCACGCTCGCCTGAGAATGGAGGGCTTGCATTGGCAAAAACAGGGGCGCGTCAGGCTTCTGCGAGTGCAGACGGGCTGCGCGCTGTAAGGAGAGGAGGGGTGCGCGTCGGCACACATTCTCGATGTGGGTGTATGGGCGGCGTACTGTGGTTGACAGTAGGCGCTGTTGTTGTGGCGGCCTGCTTGGAGATGTTCTGGAGAATGTAGGCCGGAATAGGGGCCTGGGCCAGCGAAATCTTTCCGGACCATCTCCTCGAAGGCCGCCAGAGTCTGGGGCTCGACGTTGAGCTCCCAGTCCAGATACTGACACATCTCGCGCTCCATCTGGTTCACCTCCCGCAGCTGGAACATTCCCTGCACGACTATGCCCCAGGACTTGTTCGAGTAGGTGTCGTCGCAGATCACCTTCGATGCGATCATGAAGGCCGAAATGAAGAGACGGTGGCCGGATGACCCGCGAGTGGTGGGGAAACGGGCCTTCAACCGCTGCAAGAGGACTAGCGCCGCGAACGTCACAGCCGTGTGGAGCTTCGTCCGGTGGAGAGCGTAGGCGATGAAATGCGGGAGCTTGGTCTGCGATCCGACACGTCGTAAGGAGCAGGGGGCCGTGTCGGCACGCATTCTTGATGCGCGTGCAGCGGTCCCAAAAAGCGCGGTAGGCGGGGTGCCAGCGCATAGATATCCATAGGGGGCGAGGACAGTGACCCGGCGCGAGGTTGAGGCAGGTAGGTGGGAGCGGTGACGTGTGGGCATGGGCGCCGCACGGTTGGGCGAATGGGTGCGGGCGCGCTGCATGCAAGTGGTTGGAGCGCACGCACCGTTGCGTGAACGTGCACGTAGGTCCAGCTTGGGCATTGGTGGTGGGGCGCGGGTGCATAACCTTGGGTGTGGTGTACGGGTTGCATGGTGTGCGCACCAGCGAGCGTGGTGAACGCCACAGACGCGATACTCTCTGCGAGTATCGTGACAGAGTCTCGCTGGTACAGCGACACTGATGTTGCACCGCCTGTCCGCGATCAGCGTATGGTGCTGGTGGTGCTGAGTGCGCGCGTGGAAACTGGTGGGGGCGGGGGTGCTAATCAACACCACGCCTCTGGACTTCTTGGGGATGCTGTCTGCGCTTCCATCTCCCTCCTTGCAGTCCAGTTTGGAGTGTGCAGGCTCGACAAGATTGTGGTCCAGAACAGGGTTTTCGGGAGCGGGTAGTCTAACCTAAGCCAGTTCACATCTGCAGGAATACGGGGGTGTCCTTGACATGCAGTCTAGCCCCTCCATTTTCCACGACTGAAATGGTGCATGCCGCGCCTATTCCAGCCGGTGCATCTGCTCACGACTTAACGTGGGGGTAGCCGTGTCGTTTGCCGCTGACTGTAGCCTTAGATTTGGTAGCCTTAGATTTGGTGCTCTAGGGCTCGGCGCGCCTGTACGGCTGTCCGCAATCTATGACCAACAAGTGGCAGGCCTGTGCGACAGCGGGATTGAGGGCTAGAGTCCTCGTATGGGGGGTGAACTAATAGCAAAGTGTTAACAATGGTGCGGGTGCGTATGTGCAGATAAATTAACTCACGCAGCAGCGGGCGCTGTGCTGTCATCTCAAATAATCCGCGAGGAGTCTCCGCTCCAGTCGTGGTGTAGCTTTACTGATGGTTCTATGATGGCAAGCAGAGTGGGGACAAGTGCTGCTGGCGGGGAAATGTCAGGAAGTGGCCATACGATGAGGAGGAAAAGAAACCATACCAGTTTGAGTAGCAGTGGAATGATCGGTCCGATGCCAGCAGATGGATGGGTGGGAAAAGTAGGACTGTAAATGTGACACACAGGACTGTAAATGCGACTGTGAATGTCAATGACGAGGGGGTGAACAGCCAAAAAGCCACTCAATTGTGACAGGTTGCAGCCCTCTTCCTACTGCTTCGTTTACAGTCCCAGGCCGCGGGTAGACGGTCCTGACAGTAGCACCAATGATATGACAGCTTCGGATCGGCTTGCACCAATCTTTACGTCGCTAGCGTTGATTTACTTCACCATGTAGCATTGCCGATACGGTGCTCGCACTGGGCAAGGTGTGGGCCCTGTGGGGCTCATTTCTTTCTGTGTAACGGTCAAGAAGCAGATAAGTGCAATTGAATTGGATGATGGTGCAGTACATAGACACAACGACCGAGGAGAGTGGGCGCTGATGGTGAAAATGGAGCGGAACTTAGATACACGTACGTTCGCCAGCAGGACTTTACGTCCATGTCGTTGCCTATTACGGCGATGTCACACCTCGGATGTCGGGCCATTCACACGTTGTGCCGAGGACTGTAAATGAGTACGTGCGAAGCCTTTCTTCTTCTGTTGCCAACTATCTAATTTGTTTCATGCGATGTATGCAGACACCTATGCTAGTCACCCAGCGATTCCGAGATTCGTACAGCTACCTAGATGATGATCGTGTCTTGGTCACACACCCAGCTGCGATGTCGGAAATTGACGCCATCAAGGCACTGCGCACCGGCGACGCGTCGGACTTCTTGGCAAGCGACCCATCGGGATCGGGCTTTACCATGGGCACTCATTCTGCTGTTCGACATGCGGTGGAGGACATGCTCCGCAAGGGCTGGGTACGCCCGAAGTCAGGTTTTGACGAGTGGAAACAGGACGTTTGGGCTAAAAATGACGACGCACTCACGCGGATATTGAGTGATATGTAATTCGACAGTTACTCATCGTGTAATCTCTGTAAAATTGAATGTACATCTCTTGCGAATATTTGTCCTCTGTTGTATATTTCGTCGTGCTGATAATTGATTCATTCCAGCCGCCCCGCGGAACCCGCAATCAGTCCCCACTGTTCCAATTGGCTGACCCTATCCACATCGTGGCAAAGGTTTGGCAGGCGTACTCTTCTCCTTCCATGTCTACTAAGAAGAATGCCGAACACCTATCTCAACTGTCAGTGGAATATCAAAGTATATCTTCCTTGACCGCCGAGAACGTTTAAGAAGAGTCAAATGATCCATAAGTGTAGCTTTCCAGAATCCAGTCCGGGATTGAGATCCAGAGCAGGCTACGAATCAGAGGTGTAATGGAGTTACAGGAAGAAGCTCCCTCGTGTTAGCACTATTTGTTTTTCGGGAGTATGTTGAAAATTGTGCAAACCCTGATGCTTGTGTATAGCAGCGATGGAGGGATCGACGCCAGAAGATCGGCGGCGGGTGTAGCGGGTGATCATGAGAGATGTTCATTTTGTTCAACCATCATAAATTTGTCAGCCGTCACCGGATTTGGAATTGACAACACCCTGTGTAGGTGAATTGATTTTAGTCACGTATGTAGTACCTCATTCCGTCATGGCATCTTTTCAGGAGGCTCTAGCTACAGCCTTAAGTGCACAATGTCCAACCTGCAAGAGCACACTAATGCTAAGCCAAAATTCTACAACTACCCGACCCCGAAATACACAGAGCACCCCTACCAGAGTCCGGAAGACCCCAAGAATCCAGTAGTTCGAGGCCCAGCTTTGAACTATGCAGCTTCAATGTAACGTGTCCCATCAGCAGTTGCTATAGCTGCGTCCATGAATGACTGAACCATTGAACCAGAATCTCCTCCGTGACCGCCGTCCAGACCTATCTCTGGAACAACACAGGCTTCAATCGCCTTCAAGGCAAGCCGGAGCTCGACAATGTCGTCCCCCGCTACGACCCCACCGTAATCCCTATTGAGGAAGAAGACGCAGCGTCGGCACCCCTCGATACTGAAGCCTGTACCAACCGAGTGCCTTCTAGAGACAGCGCAGGTCGTTTCTATTCGGTCTACGACTACCATGAAGCCTACAAGTCCCACAAACTCACTCCGACTGCCGTCGTAGAGGCGCTGCTGCCCCTAATCCGCCGAGACGTCCAATCACCGAGCAAACACTCGATAGCATGGCTGGAAACGAGGGTTGATCTCGTCCAAAAGGCCGCCGAGGCTTCAACACAGCGGTACAAGGATGGAAAGCCACTGGGAGTCCTCGACGGCGTCCCCGTGGCCGTGAAGGACGAGGTCGACATGAAGGGCTACAAGAAGACGCTGGGTACGAAGAGAGATCTGACGAGCAAGGACGACGTCACAAGCTTCTGTGTCACGAAGTGGGAAGAAGCTGGCGCCATCAACCTGGGCAAACTCACCATGCATGAACTTGGCCTCGACACAACCAACAACAACCCGAACCACGGCACTCCCTTGAACCCTTACAACCCGCACTATTACACCGGCGGCTCTTCAGGAGGCTCCGGCTATGCAGTCGGCGCGGGTCTCATCCCATTCGCTCTCGGCGCAGACGCTGGGGGGAGCATACGCATCCCGTCGAACTACTGCGGCATCTTCGGCCTCAAGACGTCCCACGGCCGCGTCTCCGGGGCTCCAACTCCCAGTCTCGCAAGCACGACGGACGTCCTAGGACCCATGGCAGCCAACATGGCCGATCTCGCCATCGCATACCACACCATGGCCCAACCAGACCCGTCCAACCCAACCTCCGCCCTCTTCCCCACTCCGAAACCCCTGTCCCTATCCACTCCCCGCAAAAAAGTCCTTGGCATCTATAAGACCTGGTTCGATCGCGCCGACGCCCCCGTCCGAGCCCTCTGCCAATCTGCCATTGACCATCTGACCGGCAAACTCGGCTACGAGGTCGTCGACATCAGCATCCCGCTCATCCACGAAGGCCAGTCCGCGCACGCCCTGACTGTCCTCTCCGAGATCGGATCCTCCTTCCCCGACGTCACTGGCCTCACGGCCCCCAACAAAGTCCTCATCTCCGTCGGCCTGCGCGCTCAGTCTGCCGATTTCCTCGCCGCGCAGAAGCTGCGCCATATTCTGATGCAGCATCTTGCGGCGCTGTGGCAGACGCACCCCGGCATGGTCATCGTGACGCCGGTGACGCCCAATGCGGGCTGGCACATTGCGGCCCAGGGGGACCTCAAGTACGGTGTTAGCGACGGGAACATGTCCATCCGGAGCATGGAGTATGTTTGGATGGCGAACTTCACGGGGTGTCCGGCGCTGAGCTGTCCGGTGGGCTATGCGGATGCTAAAGAGGGGGAAGGGAAAATTCCCGTGGGCCTGATGGGCATGGGGGAATGGGGGAGTGAGGCGAATTTGATTGAGTGGGGGTTTGATGGAGAGGCTTGGTTAAATAACGGGTTGGAGGGCGGAAGGAAGAGGTCAGAGGCTTGGGTTGATGTTCTGGGTTTGGCCGGAGAGAAGTGAGCTGGTAGGAGGCTTGGACAGGATTGATGCTTTTCGTGGTTTTGTACAGATGGACCAGCAGCAGACCTGGAACGGGGATATATGGAAACATCGCTCCGCAACAAGTACAAATGTTGATGTTTTTGTTTTTGGGTTAAGCTGTTATATCGGAAGCCACCCCCTCCGCAACGCTACAGCGGCAGTAAAAGAAGCAAATCGTATCCTTGATAAAGCAAATTGTTATTAATGGGAAAGCCGAACGGCTACCGCCGCAGGATGTGTAGGAATATAGAGCCGAGAAAGGATGTTCTAGTGTACTGTTATTCCACGTCTACGGGGAAGAATGCTGAACAGCTGTTTCAACTATCAGTGGAACGTGAATGTGAATGGATATATTCGTTGACCGTCGATAACGCTGAAATAGGAAGCAAACTTATGATCCATAATATTAAGTGTAGCTTTCCAGTCCGGGATTGAGAGTAGTCTACGAAACAGACGCTGAAAGGTGTTCACATTTAAAGCGTCAGTGCGTCGCACAAATTATTTGAAATTGAAATGACAAGCCTAGCTAAACCTCGGCGGTCATTTCCATTTCTCAGTCTGCTCGTAAGTTATCTGCTTCTGCCTGACTCAGCCGTGTGCGCGTGCCACCAAGGTATCACGCGTGCACGGTTCGGCCTGAGCCACTGAAACGTGGCAACTTGAAAGACCCGGAAGTGGTTGCTCTTCGATCGGTCAACGTTGCTCTTATCCCTGTCTTGTCCACACAGGTCCACACCCACCGCCAAGGACTTCCAATGTCATTTATTCGCCAACCTAATGCCGTGCACGCCATTTACATGGCCATGTCTGATCTCAGAATGACTACGTTCTCGTCGATGCCGAATCACCCTTTCAACTCTTCCCGCAAACCTAGTTCCTTTCGTGGATATATGGTGCACGCCAACTATTGAACGCAAAATTCGACTGCTTGATGGCGAAACAGAGCCTCATTACTATGTGTGACCATCCACAGTGGTCCACGTGAACATTGCTGTGGACTTTTGACGCTGGTCCAAATTCCAAATTCAGGAATCGGATACGAGGAACGTGTCGGTTATCACCATACGATCCTACCCAATCACAATGTCGATTCCTCGGAACCCATTTGCCATCCTTGAAGGCTCTGAACTCTCAGCTCAGCACGCGGCGAGCAATCCTACTCACAACACGCTTGATGCCCGGCACTCTCGCCATAAAGTAAGAAAGCGTTCAACCTTTGCCCGGCTTCCTTGTCATACTGATGCATTTATTTGTAGTATCAATACATTTCTTATGGGCGACAGACTGTTCGCCAAGAGTCACACAAACAGCGCCATAGCCCTCTTTGGCAACCACAAGCTGAGGATGCCATCGGCCCAAGTTTTCCATCTGCTCTCGCGACTGCTCGTATCATCGAAGACATCGAAAGCGTCCAATACCCGGAAGGTATCATGGGTCCTAAATGGAATTTAAATGCCAATACGAAGAATAGCAAGTTCAAGTGAGTTGCTAGACCTTGGACCATCAATTATTCGACTAACCATTGCACTCATAGGTATGACCGTGACTTCCTCTTGCAGTTTATGCCTGTCTGCAAAGAGAAACCGGATCGGCTCCCCCCTCTCGATGCCATTGGCCTTCAACCCCACTATCCGCTTGGGCTTGGCATCGGCAACTTCCCCAAACCAGGCAGTTCATCCTCGATCGGCAAATTCGCCACAACTGGTGTGACTGGCAAGTCCAGCGAAGAGCGCTTCGCGGTAGCCAATCGCGCCGCCTCTGTTGGTCGTCGCGGCGGAATGGGGGGTGCTGCCGCTGTCATGGGGACGAAGACGCGGTCCATCAATCGCGAATCAACCGAGTGGGCCGAACGCAAAGTCGAGACTCTTCTCACCATGCTCACGTGGCAAAATTTCGACTCCATCTCCGACCAGATCATTAGGTGGGCGAACAGGTCAGAGACGGAGAAAGACGGCCGCACGCTCATCCAGGTCATCCGTCAAGTCTTTAAGCAGGCGACAGCAGAAGAGGCGTGGTCCGGGATGTACGCGCATCTGTGCAGAAAGATGATGGAGAAGATCAGCGCGTCTGTGCAGGACGACGGCACCAAGAACAACGAGGGCAAGCCCATCGCCGGTGGTCAACTCTTCCTCGAGTATCTCGTCAAAAGATGTCACGAGGAATTCGAGCGTGGTTGGGCCACGAAAGACGTTGCGGCCGATGTTACCGCCACGAAAGCCGGCGAAGACGAGACTATCAGGGCGGTAGACGATATGATCAAGGATGGGGGCGACGAGCCGTATTCTGAGGAGTATTATGCTGCGTCGAAGGCGAGGCATCAGGGCCTCGGGCTGATCAAGTTCATCGGCGAGCTGTTCAAGATGCAGATGCTGACAGAGCGGATCATGCACGAGTGCTTGAAGAAACTGCTCGCAAATGTGGAAAATCCAGAGGAGGAAGGGATCGAGAGTCTCTGCATGCTTCTCCAGATCGTTGGGGTTTTTCTTGACACGTCCAGAGCTCGCGCGCGCATGGATGTGTACTTTTCCCGTATGAAGGAGCTGGCTCGTAGCGGCACCGTCACTTCGCGTATGCAGATCATGCTACAGGTAATGCTATTGCAATCGAGGGCGTTATACCTCACGCTTACACTTGATCCCAGGATGTCTTTGAGCTTCGCGATCGCAAATGGAAAACCCTCGATGTCGTCGCCACTCCCAACCTTGCAGCTGTACATGATGCCGTATGTACAATCTTATTTCCTTCTCAGCGCATATCTAACATATTTTCCAGGCTAACAGGGTCAGGGCTGCCGCAGAGAGGGAGAGCGCGCAGCGCATGAACAGCATGTCGCTTACAGGCTCTCGGAGAGGGGGTGTGCGCGGTCAATACGACCAGCAAGGCCCCGACGGATGGACTGTCACTGGCGAGAGTGGTGGCCGCGGCACCCCACGTCCCCCTCCCAAGGCGGGCGACCTTTCCAATTTCGGCACGATCAACAAGGCACCCATGACATTTGGCCCCACGAGTGTCTTCGCCAAGGGCAAGGAGGGTACGAAGGGCCCGCGCATGGCGGCTCACTCTAGGCCAATCCTGAGCTGGGACGCGCTCTCCAGGCTCAGCCGAAATTCTGAGATCGCTGCGGATGCGAGGGGACCCAAGCCTACTAGTAGTCGCCCGGCGAGCCGGAAGACGAACTTGGATCAAGACTCGATGGAGTTCTTCTCCGTGCGTGATTTGGACGAGGCCGAGCATTACTTCCAGAAGCTGACGCCCGAGCATCGTTGCCATCTCGTCGACAAGTTGGTCAAAACCGCCATCGAGTCCAAGGCCGCAGATGCACAGCTCGTTGGCAACTTCTTCGCACGGGCGCATTCTAAAAATTTGTGCTCGGAAGCGTCATTCGCAGCGGGGTTTATGCCGACCGCGGAGCTGCTCGACGACATCGTAATCGATGCCCCCAAGGCGTTTGATCTCATGGTCATCATGATGAAGGGTGCGAGCCTCAGCGAGGACGCACGGGACCGGATAGCCGCCAAATCCGTGGACAGCGACAAGCTGCTTGCACTTACCGCGGGCTCTCAAAGAGGTAATAATTGCGGTCCATACGACCGGCGAGGCCCTGACGGATGGACTGTTACCAGCGAGAATGGTGGTCGTGGCACCCCACGTCCCCCTCCCAAGGCGGGCGACCTTTCCAACTTTGGCAAGATCAACCAGGCCGCGCCCATGACATTTGGTCCCACGAGTGTCTTCGCCAAGGGAAGGGAGGGTGCGAAGGGCCCGCGCACCGAGCCGATCTCTAGGTCGAGCTCGAGCTCGAACATGTTCTCCATGCTCAGCCAAAACTCTGAGATCGCTGCGGATGCGAGTGGGCCCAAGCCCACTACTGGTCGCTCGGCGAACCGGAAAACGAGTATCGATCTTGGAACTGCTGGTGTGCCTGAGGCACCGCTGCAGCACAGGAAACTGCAACTCCTGCCCCGGTCGAAGATGACCGAGGACGGCGGCGATGGCACCGCTGCGTCAACTCCTGTTTCCGAGAATGGCGAGGTGGAGGAAAGCGGGACGGCAGCTGACTCGATGTCCGAGGCGGACGCGAAGAAGCACTTGGATCAGGACTCGAAGGAGTTCTTTGTCGTGCGGAGTTTGGACGAGGCCGAGGATTACTTCCAGAAGCTCACGCCCGAGCACCGTTTCCGCCTCGTCGACAAGTTGATCAACACCGCCATCGAGTCCAAGGCTGCGGACGCACAGCTCGTTGGCGACTTCTTCGCACGGGCGCATTCGAAAGACTTGTGCTCGGAAGCCTCGTTCGAAGAGGGGTTCATGCCGATCGCGGAGTTGCTCGACGACATCGCAGTCGATGCCCCCAAGGCGTTTGATCTCATGGCCGTCATGATGAAGGGTGCGGGCCTCAGTGAGGATGCATGGGGACGGATAGCCGCCAAATCTGTGGACAGCGAGAAGCTGCTCGCCCTGCTGTCTACTTAGACATTTTGTTTCATATATCCTCGTCCACGTCTGACATTCCGACATCCACCCACGATTCTATATATTCCACTGGCACAGCACACTTTCGATCGTCGCTTTCCGATCCATCCATCTAATTACTCTACCATGTCTCCTTGTGTCATCACTGGCGTGCACTCTTCATATTTGGTCATTATATCCTGATCTTTCCCGAAACATCACGCTTGTAATCAACAGGGCTTTGTTGTATGGGGACGACGAGCCGTATTCCGAGGAGTACTATGGCGCGCCATTGAAGGCGAACAGGGCCTCGGGCTGATCAAGTTCATCGGCGGGCGGATCAAGGTGCGGATGCTGACGCGCTGACGGAGCGAATCATACACGAGGAGGAAATCGGGGGACACCGCCACGCCAGGGGAATGTCGATCGAGTGTACGACCGAAGATGACCAAAGCGACCGAAGGAAATTTGGGCCAAGTGCTGCATACATTCTATAACATTATTGAACAGGATCCTGGATCGCTGCACGTTGTGATATATAGCTAATAATAAGCACCTATTAAGATGCAAGAGGTTTGAGTAAGTGATGTGCTAGCAGACTCTGGATGGCACCGGCTCTCGACGACGACTGAGAGAAGCATCGTGATAAACCCTTGGTGACCCAGGTTGTTGAACAGGGGGGCAGCAGGAAGCTATAAAATTAAGCGCCCATAGCTGACGAGCGTGGCTGCGTTCTCAAAGTCGCCCTTCGATCATCGATGTCATGGACCGTCCTACAGCCTTCCACACCATGTGCACCAATGGCCTTCAATGCTATTTCTTCACCGACCTAACATCTTCCATCTTGACCCAACGCGTTAACCTAATCCTACTCAACATTCGGACCATGTCAAGAATGACTTCTCCACGATGCCCTAGGGCACTCGAACTACTCTTTCAATCATCCAAGGGCCTGTTTTATCGCGTCACGGCAACCGCTAAATGCCAAACTCAACTACTGGACGGCGAGGAAAAGGCTCACTGCTGTCTGTGATTGTCCACAGTGGTGCACGTGTACATTATTGTAGATTTTGGCGCTGGTCCAGATTCCAATTTCAGCAAGCGGATGCGGGGAACGTGTCGGTTATCACCGTACGATCCTACGCAACCACCATGTCGACTTTTCGGGCCCCATATTCCCTCATTGACACCTTTGTACTATCAGATGAGCGTGCGGCGAGCAGTCCTACGCAGAACACGCTTGACGCCCAGCACTCTAGCCACGAAGTAAGATATCGCTCACCTGTCTATGACTTTCTTATCATACTGATGCAGCTATCTGTGTAGCATCAACAAGGTTCTTATGAGCGACAGACTCTTCAGCAAGAGTCACTGAAACGGCGTCTTGAGTATCTCCGGCTGCTACACGCTGAGGATGCGATCCGTCCAAGTTTTCTATCTACTCTCTCTACTCTTGGGACTGCTGGTATCATTGAAGACATTAACAATGTCCAATACCCGCAAGGCATCATGGGTCCCAAGTGGGATTTAAATGCCAATGTGAAGGATAGCAAATTTAAGTGAGTTGTTAGATTTTGGCCCATCAATGACTCAACTAACCATGGCGCTCATAGGTATGACCGTGACTTCCTCTTGCAGTTTATGTCTGTTTGCAAAGAGAAACCGGATCGGCTTCCCCCTCTCGACACTATCGGGCTTGAACCCGTTGACCGGTTTTCTATGAGCCGTGGCGGAGCTGGCCGTCATAGAACAACTTCCATGCAGATGGGTCCGCCGGGCCCCCGCGCAGGCTCTACTGGCTTGGGCATCAGCAACTTTGCCAAGCCAGGCGGGTCATTCTCGATGGGCAACTTCGCCACACCTGGTGGGACCGGCAAGTCCAGCGAGGAGCGATTTGCGGTAAGCAATCGCGCCGTCTCTGTTGGTGGTGCTGGTGCCCCCGCACCCTTCGGTCGCCAATCACCCATGGTTCACACCTCCAACCAAGGCGGCGTTGGACCTCTTAGTACTAAGAGTCGCACACGAACCAAGCGGGGAGAGAAGCGCAGCGACAGCAATAAGGCGCCAGGTCACCAGCAGCAGCAGGTGGGTATTATCGATCAGCCTTCGGAGCCTGCTGCTCCTGTAGAGGAATCTGCGAAGAGTGGTACTGCCGCTGTCCTGGGGACGAAGCCGCCGCCCATTGATCACGAATCGCCTGAGTGGGTCGAACACAAAGTCGAGGCTCTTCTCACCATATTCACGTGGCAGAATTTCGACTCCATCTCCGACCAGATCATCATGTGGGTGAACAAGTCGGGGAAAGAGAACGGCAGCCGGACGCTCATCCAGGTCGTCCGCCAAGTCTTCAAGAGGGGGACAAATGACCCGACGTGGTCTAAACTTTATGCGCGTCTTTGTAGGAAGATGATGGAGAAAATCAGCGCGTTTATGCAGGAGGGAAAGCCCATCGCCGGCGGTCAGCTGTTCCGCAAGTATCTTCTCAACATATGTCAATGGGACTTCGAGCGTGCCGTGTCGAAGTCGAAGTGTCAGCGCTTTGGGCTGATCAAGTTCATCTGCGAGCTGTTCAAGACGCAGATGTTGGCAGAGGGAATCATGCACGAGTGCGTGAGGAAGCTGCTCGGAAACGCGAAAAATCCAGAGGAGGATGAGATCGAAAGTCTCTGCGTGCTTCTCCAGACTATTGGGGCTCTTCTTGATACGCCCAAGGCGCGCGCACACATGGATGTGTACTTCGCCCGCATACAAGACTTGTCGTTCAATCCTAAGATCAGGTGGCGTGTACAACTCGTGTTGCAGGTGATATCTTTCTTCAATTCAAACTTTCAGTGTCTCATCCCACGGGTACGTTTGATCTCTAGGATGTCATCGAACTTCGCGAACGCAAATGGATTGCCCGCGAAAGTTTTACTGCCCCTACTGGTCCTGGCGGAACAGCCCCTCCGGCGACACCTGCAAAGGTCGATGTCAGGAAACTTTACCAAAGATCCGGCATCCCGCGCCCCGACCACAAGATGGGCGACCTGTCCAACTTCGGCAAGATCAACATGAAGTCCGCGCCCTTGTCATTGGGCAACGAAGATGACAGGGGCTCGCGCATGGATGTGATCCCGAGGACGAACTCGGGCTCGAACATGTTTTCCAGGATCAGTCAGGCTTCCGAGATTATGGCGGATACGAGTGCGCCCGAGGCCAGCAGCAGCCATCTAGCGAACCGGAAGCCGAATATTAATCTCGGGGGTGCGGGTCTGCCGGAGTCGCCGCTGAAGCGCAAGAAGCTGCAGCTCCTGCCGCGCTGTAAACTCCACGAGGGTGGCAATGGTATCGCTTCGTCATCACCCGTCTCCGAGAACGGTGAGGTGGTGGAGAGCGGGATGGCGGCAGATTCGGTGTCCGAGGATGAGGCGAAGAAGCGTTTGGATCAAGACTTGAAGGAGTACTTCGCCGTGCGAAATTTGGACGAGGTCGAGCATTACTTCCAGGAGCTCACGCTCGAGCATTCCCGCCTTGTCGACAAGAAGGCTTTCTCCGCCGCGCGCAGTCACCCTCAACACCCTGATCAACCTCAGAATATGGACCTTCAGCAACAACAACATACGCCTACTCCTGGATGGCCTGGCCACCATGTGAGTGATATCTTATCTGCGTTTCTTGTGGTGTGACTAAGCACTCTTCTTCGTTTAGTACCAACAGGACTCGTACATGCAACAAGCGTACAGCCCACAGCGGTACATCCCCGGCACACCCATTCTGAAAAAGCAGCAGATGCCCCCACAATTTCACCCACCCCCCGGCCCGCAAGGCCAAACCGTCATGTCCATGTCTCCCCGAAATCTTCAGATGTCATTACAACCTGGCACGCCCACGCAATCGCCTGCCCATCCTCATCAGACTCTGCACTCTAGCGATGGCAGCATCAGTACCTTCGTCTCACCGCCATCTATGTTTGCGCCCCAGAACAACAGCAGCCTCCTTAACACTAGCTCCGCGAACCGTCTTAACATGTATGCGAACACCTTTGTTCCCGGCCCACCAAGATCTGTCAAAATCACACTTAGGAGACTGGACGGGACCGAGATCGATTTGAAGGCGATCAGCTCGAAGCGCGCAAATGAGCGGCTTCCGCTAAACAGCCCCTCGGCTAGCGGCTTCAATCGCACGGCGAAAGGGCATCGGAGCAGGAAGTCTCAGATTATACGCATAGAAAGTGAGGAGGCGAAGGCAGATCAAGAACGGGCTGTGAGTGCAGGAGGTGGAGGATCCTAGGAAAAGGCAAAGAAGGATGTTGAGGAGAATGTGCAGCGCGAGGAGGCGGAGCGGGTTGCTGCGGCTAAACGCATGAAGCCAGCCCTAACTATGACGGTGTCGTGCAAAGCAGCGAACATTACATTAGGCCAGGGACCAGCGCGGTTCAACCGGTAGCCAACTGGTTTCAAACCGCGGTTCGTACGGGCGCTTGTTTATCCGTGGTTTGAACCGTTGCATCGAGCGGTCAGAGTTGTTGTGTATGTATTGAATAAATTTAGTTTCATACAATGATCGGCTATTTGGGGTGTCATAGCTGTGATATGGACGAAAATAAAGAGTGTGTGATTTCCAGAAAGCATATCAATATATCACAGAGTAAACTACATGAGTTCAAATTGTGTACATTTGCCACCGTAGAGGCGGCGCGTTTGCGTGTAAAATCCCGCAAAATTGCGCACCCCATCTTTGACTGTTGACTCTTTGGCCCAAATTTGACCCACCTTCGCAAATTCAGATTTGTAACATTGGCCTCATACGCTCTCGCAACGTTGATTCTTCAGCAGACTCTTCGGCCTCGGTCATGTGAATTCTCTAACAGAAATCCAATCGACATATCCTCGACCAACAATTGCAACCGATCAGCCGATTTCCATTGGGCATTCATTTGTGTCTCGCCATACATCCTTTCCCCCACCTTCATAGCTCTGCTCAAATACGAAGCAAGCCTTTCCCGATACCTCCAGACATTCATGGATATAAGCTACAGGCCACCGTTTACGGTGTTTGTGGGCATGCCACGTGGCAAGCTGCTATCAGTACGAGTATACTGCCCACTGGGCTATGACGCTCGCTGGACCTTTAAGATAGGAGGACAACCTTCTTATTCATACCCACCATCATGTCTGCCTTTCCAGAGCGACGGTCTCCCTCTCTCGAGTCGATGTCCTCCGTGATATCTGCGTTTTCCTTCAACGATAACACCGGCACCACTCCGAACAGCCCCAACATATCTGCTCAAAGCGCTCCGCGGGGCACCATCGACTGGATGCAAGGAGATCGGACAGACTTGCTGAATGAGCCAGAGACGATGAAAGGGACTGCTTCCCTGCACGATGAGCAGTCAACATTGTTCGAAGCATCGCAGGCTCCCGTTGAAACCTACCCCATACACAAGCACTTCTGCTTCCCAGCCGAGAACATCTATTTTTTAGTACGTATCTCTTGTGTAACTTCTACAGCGTGCTCATTAATGTATTTCTATAGGTGCAAGGCGTGCTCTACAGCGTGCACCGGTACTTCTTTGAGCGGGATTCATCATCGTTCGCTGGGCAGGGGCTTTCCAAACAGGAGCCAATGGTCCTCGCAAACATCAGCGCGCATGATTTTGATCTATTTCTCTCGATCTTGTACCCTACGTACGTGCTGCATTGGTGTTCCTTGTGCAGGAGTTGACCCCGGCCATCTACACAGCTCGTTCGGCGTACACCCAGCCTCCACCGTCGAGGAATGGTCCGGCATTCTACACCTCGCAGACAAATGGAGCTTCCTGTCAATCAGGGCACTTTCCATCGCCCAAATCGCCCCTATTGCTTCGCCTATCGACAAGATCGTCTTCGGCAGGCTGTACGGCGTCAATGAGTGGCTCACCAGTGCCTATCACGCGGTCTGCACTCGGCCCGATGCATTTACTTTGGAGGAAGGCAGGCGGCTTGGCGTCGACGATGTTATCCGAATCAATGCCATTCGCCAAGAGTTCTGTTTCGTTCGCATTGCCGAGCCGTTGTTAGAGCTTTTCGAGGAGGTCGAATCGCGTTTTGGTCTTGCAATCCAGCCGGAACACTTTGCACCTGTGGATTTACTTTCAGAAAAGGATCCCACAGAAACCGATGGCATAGATGATGCCTCAGCCACGGGGCTCAATGGCATGAGCGCTCTCTCAGTGGAACTGCCAGGAGACGGTGTCCTTCCCGGCCATCAAAACGAGGGATCTGCTGCTCCGAAGGCAGTTGGACCACCGGAGGTCGAGCAGGAGAGGCAGATCGGAGAAGTCGACAACCGCCATGCGAATGTTGACGATTTGACGATTCATGGGCAGTGGAAGGAACATAAGGACGGGGAGTATGTGGCCATGCTAAGTGAGCAAACCGAGCAACGACCGGTGGATGAAGCGAAGCAAACCTGCAACTCGGTGCCGTCACAAGAAGAGGAAGACTTGATCTCTTTGAGGAAGGAGGCGGAGGAGGCAAAGGAGGAGGCAAAGGCGAAGGAGGCGCTGGCGAAGGACGAGGCGAAGGCGAAGAAGGAGGCGAAGGCGAAGAAGGAGGCGGAGGCGAAGAAGGAGGCGAAGGCGAAAAAGGAGTTAGTTGACAAGAATCGTGCAGAGCTAGTGGAGCAAGTGGTTAAACAGGTGAAGCAGCAGTTGGCCGACGAAGCGAATGGTGTCTCAGCCACGGAGCCCAATGTGGCAGCCGCACAAAAAGAGGCATATTGGGCGCATATGATTCCCAAAGAACCCCAAAAGTGGGAAGGGAGAAACAGGGAGAAGTCGATGGCCCAGATACGGCGGGAGAAAGTTGACAAGGAGCGTGCACGGCTAGTGGGTAAAGTAAAAACGCATTTGGTCGACAAAGCGAATGGCGTTTCAACCACGGGCCACGATGGTGTGAATAGAATTTCAGGCCCATTGATCGGCGCAGCCACACAGGAACAGGGAGATTGGAGTTATTTAACTCTAGAGGCGAGAATGGCGAAGGTGCAGAAGGAGTGGCTTGACGAGGAGCGTGCGGAGCTATTGAAGCAAGTGAAGCAACAGCTGGCTGACGAGGCGCGGGTGGCCGCAAGGTCTGTCATGGCGGGCCCGGTTGTCATGTCCGTGATCTGTAACTGATATACTTCTGGAGCAGTACTTGAAAGCTTGAACGACGGACGGCATGGCGAAACTTAGAAGGACCGAGGAGCACAAGACAGCTGGATTTGAGAGAGCGACTCAGGTGTGGAGGTACGTACTCTAGTCCTTTTATGCAGCCACGCACAACCACGCGCATCCATTGCATACAATGTATGCATTCTTGTTTTCAAAGTTAAATTGTATGAGTTCATCATGCTACATTTTGTGATCTTGTGCACAATTCCAACCTTTTATGCTTTCAAGTCGCGGTCGCTCATATAAGTTTCTCAACAATATGTATTATGACGACGCATTCTCGCCATTGGCATCGGGCTCCGGATCCTATGAATCGTGCAAGTATAACTACGAAGCCGACCCTAGCACTTGGTTCGAAACTGAGGCCTGAGTAGTGCCTGTTGATCAGAGACGGTAAGCGCCCATAGTGCAACCAGCGTATGGGTTCTCAGGCCATCAGGAAAAACCACACGCCGTGATAAAGGTATATAAGGCTATTGTAAAGGCCACAATTGAGCGAATGGTTAAAATGTTCAGGTCGACTTTATATTGCACTTAAGCTCTAATAGGGGTGATCACAGTAGGCGTTTTGAGGCCGTTTTGATGGTGGTTTTGGTCACGGTTTTGGGATCGTTTTTTTTTCCTTTTTTGCCAAAGCGGCTCCCGAGCCGCTCTGCTGTTTCTGTTCGTTTTCATTTTCGTTTTTCTCCTGCTCTACCTTCGGCATCTCTCGGCTCAGTTTTCGGACTTCCAATCAAATGGCATAAAAACGATCTCAAAATCGTCACCAAAAACCACCATCAAAACGGCCTAAAACGCCTACTGTGATCACCCCTAATGTAAAGGTCCATTTATTACATAGAATATGCAGATATTGCAGGCATTGCGCACACGAAGGACATAGCGGCCAGTCGCGAAAGTGTCAAAGCTCTCCGAATATCCAATCGTGATATAAAGGTCCGTGGTCATCACAATCACTGCAGAATTTATGAGCATTGACGATGACCTGTCAAGGATTTGACCCGCGCCACAAGTTAATAAACAGGTGAAAAATTCATGTTGCATTGCAAGTACATACAATATACAAATGCCGAGACAACTAAGTGCATAGCGAGATTATTTGTACTACTGGCGACTGTGGAGACGATAGACGGGACATTCCCCAATCGAGGGCATGCCGCTATGGCTGCGAGCTAGGGGGATTCTTTAAGATTGTGATTGAATGCTCCGGCCGTGCCACACGAGCAGCAGATCTCGGTGATGAGACTTTGAGAAATGTCCTATAGTGGCAACATCTTGACATCCTGGGTCCTGGGTACATCAGACACAGAGCAGAGATTTCAGGTTAGAGAGGATATTTGATTTGAAACGTCCGGAAAGCGGTCCTTTGAAGGCAGTAACCAGACGTAGCAACGACCAGAAGCGGACTTGATGGATCTTGATTACGGACCTCAGCGACAGAAGGCTGGCCAGAAAGTATACCGAGGTAGTGATATTTATCGTGAAATGTAAGAAACCCGTGTGGATCGAGGCCGGAGCTATAATTCGTAGGGCGGACCCGTGTTGGAGGAAAAGAGCAGAGGAAGGACTGCGATGGGAGGTGATGGTTGGAGGAAGAGAGTGGAGCTAGGCAGGAGTGACTATGAGTGGGTTTATATACGGTGGAGGACGGGCCCAAACAATTGCAATCAACTTACCTCGATTGAGAGTGTTATTTAGTGAACTTAATGTTCAGGCACCCGATGTTAATGCCAGCCTGTCCTCCCGATTCAGCCCGCACATGAGGTTGCGACGATGTACACCAGTTCATGCAATGTACAATCCAAGATTCGGAGTACCCGGTGCGGGGCTAAGAGAATAGCTCGAAGTTCAGCGAGCACGCCGCCGAGCGGGAGAGGTGATAGTGTTGGGCTGTTGGTGACTCAGAGGCTCAGAGCTGAGGTCTTCCGAGGGGGCGATGCGGTTTAGGGTAGACATTGAAGGACTTCACTGTTTCGCAGCAACCCGAAAATCGTAGTTGCAAGACACATACACAAATTTCTGCTCGGCTGAAACGGAGGGAAGAATTGTAGGCAGGTTATAATGGCATTGCAAAGGCATTGTCAATGTGCTTGTTTTGATCAGAGAAGATAATGCCGTTACGAGTTGAGAGAGTGCTTGTAAAGATGCGAAGGTCATTGCAAGAGCATTGCAACGCCTTGTAAGGAGAGAGAAAGTTGTTATGATCTCGGAACCAGTATCTGGGGATAGAGCGCACCGTGCAATTTCCTGATGGCCACAGTCGCCTTTCGATGTCATGGACCATCCTACAGTCTTCTACACTGTACGCACACATGCACCAAGGGCTTTCAACAACACTTCTCCACCAAACCAACACCTTCCACCTCGTCCAAACATAATCTTACTCAACATTCATGCAGACCATGTCAGATCTCAGAATATCATGACTTCTCCACGATGCCCTTGGGCACACGAACCGCTCTTTCAACCATCCGTGGGCCTGGTTTATCCCATCACGGCGACCGCTAAACGACAAACTCAACTACTGGATGGCGAAGAAAAGGCTCAATGCTGTCTGTGATTGTCCACAGTGGCGCACGTGGACATTGCTGTGGACTTTGACGCTGGTCCAGATTCCAATTTCAGGAATCGGATACAGGGAACGTGTCGGTTATCACCGATTCTACCCCAACCAAAATGTCGACTCTTCCGGTCCCATGGTCCATCTTTGGCACCTCTGTACTATCAGCTGAGCGCGCGGCGAGCAATCATACGCAAAAGATGCTTGATGCCCGGCACTCTAGTCACGAAGTAAGAGATTGTTCAACCTGTCTCTGAATTTCTTATCATACTGATGCATATACCTATGCAGCATCAACAAGGTTCTTATGAGGGATCCCAGATTGCTCGACAAGAGTCACACGAACAGCATCATGAGCCTCTCCGGCCGCCACAATCTCAGGATGCCATCCGTCCAAGCTTTCCATCTGCTCTCGCGACTGCTCGTATCACCGAAGACATTGACAAGGTCCAATATGCGGAAGGCATCATGGGTCCCGAATGGGATGTGAATGTGAATATGGAGGACAGCAAGTCCAAGTGAGTTACTAGACATTGGCCTCCCAATCATTCGACTGACCACTACGCTCACAGGTATGGACGTGGCTTCCTCTTGTATGGACGTGACTTCCTCTTGCAGTTTATGCCTTTTTTCAAGGAGAAGTCGGATCAGCTCCCGCCCCCCGACGCTATCGGCTTCGAACCCGTCGACCAGTTGGGCATCAGCAACTTCACCAAGCCAGGCGGTTCATCCTCGATCGGCAACTTCGTCACACCTAGTGTGACTGGCAAGCCCAGCGAGGAAAGCTTCACGGTAGGCAATCGCGCCGTCTCTGTCGATAGCGCTGAAGCTCCCAACACGCCTTCTAGCCGGGGCGAGAAGCAGCAGCAGATATGCATGATCGGTCAGCCTTTGGAGTCTGCTGCTCCTTTAGAGGAATCTGTGAAGAGCGGGACTGCCGCTGTCCAGGGGCCGAACACGCCGTCCATCGATCGCGAATCACCCGAGTGGGTCGAATGCAAAGTCAAGGCCCTCCTCGCCATACTCACGTGGCAAAATTTCGACTCCATCTCCGACCAGATCATCACGTGGGCGAACAAGTCAGAGACAGAGAAAGACTGCCGGACGCTCATTCAAGTCACCGGTCTCGTCTTCAAGCAGGCGGCAGCAGACGTGGAGTGGTCTGAGATGTACGCGCGTTTGTGCCTCAAGATGGTGGAGAAGATCAGCGCGTCTGTGCAGGACGACAGCATCAAGAACAGCAAGGGCGAGCCCGTCGCCGGTGGTAAGCTCTTCCGCAAGTTTCTCCTCGCCAGATGTAAGGAGGACTTCGAGCAGAGTTGGGCTGTGAAAGGCATCACCGCCGCTGCTGCCACCGTGAAACCCGCGGAGGACGAGGCTATCAAGGCGGCTAACGATGAGAATAAGGACGGGGAAGACCAACCCTACTCCGAGGAGTACTATGCCGCGTCGAAGGCAAAGCTCCAACGCCAAGGGCTGATCAAGTTCATAGGCGAGCTGTTTAAGCTGCGTATGCTGAAGGAGCGAATCATGCACTCGTGCATGAAGAAGCTGCTCGGAAAGCTGGAAAATCCAGAGGAGGAGGACATCGAGGATCTGTGCATGCTTCTCCAGACTATGGGGGCTTTTCTTGACACTCCCCAATGGCGGGCGCACGTAGATGCGTACTTCTCCCGCGTGCAAGACCTGTCGTGCAATCATAACGTCAGCCCGAATTTGCAACTTGTGTTACAGGTGATGTCTTTTCTTCAATTCAAATTTTCAGTGTCTCATCTCGCGCGTACGTTTCATTTTTAGGATGTGATTGAGCTTCGCGAACGCAAATGGATTGCTCGTGATAGTTTTACTGCCCCTACTGGTCCTGGCGGAAGAACCTCTCCGGCGACACCTGCGAAGGTCGATGTCCGGAAACAATTCCAAGGATCTAGTTCATCATCCACGCCAATTCTCCTTACCGAGGGCTCGTCATCTCCCTCTGTACGACCATTTGAAAGAAAGAGCAAGCCTTCAACTGCTACTGCACAAAAGATTCCTACCTCGGCCCCGACAATGTACCCTTGGGCGAAGGGTCCACCCCGGAAGCAATCCCGCTCCCGGTGCTGCAACGCCTCCAGCCATTGGAACTCACTCGCGAAAGCCCAGTATTCTTGATCAAAGAGTTCCTATAAAAGATGGCTGGAATGCTGTGGGAACTGTAAAGCAAGGTGCGCAACGATTTCTACCGCGCTCAGCGTGCAGTTTCTCATATTTACTTGCTATAAGGCTCGGCTGTCACGTTTGGACCAATAGATGACGACTCCCCACCCATATTGTACTCCTCGGCCAACGCACCTTTCGTTAAAAGTGAAAACGTCGAGTCGTTTGGATTCGTCCCCGTCGGCCATGTAAACGGAAAACTCTCTATATCAAATGTGCCTTCGTCTAATGTCTCTGTAACATCTGCTTTCGCCTCAACACCCCCTCTGGCGACACCTGCAAAGGTCGATGTCAGGAAACTTTTCCAAGGATCTGGTTCATCATCCACACCAACTCCTCCTGCCGAGATCGCATCATCTCCCGCTGTACGACCGTGCAATGTTCCCCCACAGCAGCTGCAATATCCGCCACTGCCCGTTCCTGGGTGGCCAGGCCACTATGTAAGTAACCCCATAAGCGTGTTTTTATAGTGTAGCTGAACTCGTTTGTCTTCGTTTAGTATCGACAGGACCCATACATGCAGCAAGCGTACTACCCACAGCAGTGGTACATGCCCGGCACCCCCATTCCACAACAGCAGCACATGCCCCCGCAATTCCATCCACATCCACCTCCCGGCTCGCGAGGCCAACCCGGCATGCCCATGTCTCCCCGAAATCCTCAGATGCCATTACAGCCCAGCACGCCCACGCAGTCTCCCGCGCTTACCCACCAGCCTCCGCACTCCAACAACGGCAGCATTAGCATCGCCTCACCGCCTTCTATGCCCTCGACTCCTGCGTCCCAGAGCAACAGCACCCTCCCTGGAACCAACTCCGCAAACCGGCTTAGCGCGTATGCGAACACGTTTGTGCCCAACCCACCAAGATCTAGCAAGATATCGATCAAGGCCGCGGACAGGAGCGCGGTCGATTTGAAGGCGATTAGCTCGAAGCGCGCGAACCCGGGCCTCCCGCCCAGCAGTCCCTCGACCAGCGGCTTCAATCGCGCGGCGAATGGGCATCGGACCGGGAAGTCGCAGATTATACGCATGGAGAGTGAGGAGGCGCGGCAGAAGCGGGTGGCTGAAGAGGAGATGAAGGCCGATCGAGAGCGGGCTGTGAAGGAGGCAGAGGAGAAGGCAAAGAAGGATGCTGAAGAGAATGCGCAGCGCGACCAGCAACAGCAGCTGGGCATTATTAGTCAGCTTTCGGAGCCTGCTGCTCCTGTAGGAGAATCTCGCTCACCTGTCTCTGACTTTCTTATCATACTAATGCAGTTATCTGTGTAGCATCAACAAAGTTCTCATGAGCGACAGACTGTTCGGCAAGAGTCACACAAAACGCACGAAAGGCGTCTTAGTCTGCTCCGGCTGCGACAAGCTGAGGATATGATCCCTCCCAGCCTGCTATCTACTCTCTCTATCCTTGGGACTGCTGGTATCATCGAAGACATTAACAAGGTCCAATACCCGCAAGGCATCATGGGTCCCAAATGGGATTTAAATGCCAATGCGAAGGATAGCAAGTTCAAGTAAGTTGTTAGACCTTGGCCCATCAATTGTTCAACTGACCATCGCGCTCATAGGTATGACCGTGACTTCCTTTTGCAGTTTATGTCTGTTTGTAAAGAGAAACCGGATCGGCTCCCCCCTCTCGACACTATCGGCCTCAAACCCGTCGATCAGTTCTCTACGAGCCGTGGCGGATCTGGCCGTCATAGAACAACTTCCATGCAGATGGGTCCGCCGGGCCCCCGCGCAGGCTCTATTGGCTTGGGCATCGGCAACTTTGCCAAGCCAGGCGGGTCATTCTCGATGGGCAACTTCGCCACACCTGGTGCGACCGGCAAGTCCAGCGAGGAACGCTTCGCGGCAAGCAATCGTGCCGTCTCTGTCGGTTATGCTAGTGCCCCCGCACCCTTCGGTCGCCCATCACCCATGGTCTCCACCTCCAGTCAAGGCAGCGTTGGGCCTCTGGTTACCAAGAGTCTCACACGAATTAAGCAGGGAGAGAAGCACAGCGACAGCAACAATGCGCCACGTCACCACCACCAGCAGGTGGGTATTATCGATCAGCCTTCGGAGCCTGCTGCTCCTGTAAAGGAATCTGCGAAGATTGGTACTGCCGCTGTCCTGGGGGCGAAGCCGCCGCCTATCGATCGCGAATCGCCCGAGTGGGTCGAACACAAAGTCGAGGCTCTCCTCGCTATACTCCCGTGGCAGAATTTCGACTCCGTGGTTGGGCTGCCGAAGGCTTCAATCTCGTTACAACTACCGAGACAGGCATCAGGATAGCAAGACGATAACAAATGGAGTACGAGCCTACTCGAGAGTACTTGCGTGCGAACAATGTCAAATTTTGCCTGCAGCTCCGGGCAATTCCAGTGAATCATTCATGTGGCAGAAGTGCAGCAAGGTAAATCAAGTTACTCGAATCGTGATGCTCCAGCAAGCGCCGCCTATCGATCGCGAATCGCCCGAGTGGGTCGAACACAAAGTCGAGGCTCTCCTCGCTATACTCCCGTGGCAGAATTTTGACTCCATCTCCGACCAGATCATCATGTGGGTGAACAAGTCGGAGAAAGAGAACGACGGCAGGACGCTCATCCAGGTCATCCGTCGAGTCTTCGAGAAGGGGACAAACGAGCCGACGTGGTCCAAACTGTACGCGCGTCTTTGTAGGAAGATGATGGAGAATGTCTGTGTGTCTGTGCCGGACGGCGGATGTATCAAGAACAACCAGGAAAAGCCCATCGCTGGCGGTCAGCTGTTCCGCAGGTATCTCCTCAACAGATGCCAAGAGGACTTCGAGCGTGGTTGGGCTGCCAAAGGCATTACAACCACCGTTTCAACCGCCAAAGCCGAGGCTGTCAGGATAGCTAACGACGAAAACAAAGATGGAGTTGACGAGCTCTACTCTGAGGAGTACTGTGCCGTGTCGAAGACGAAGTGTCAACGCCTGGGGCTGATCAAGTTCGTCTGCGAGCTGTTCAAGATGCAGATGCTCTCGGAACAAATCATGCACCATTGTGTGGAGAAGCTGCTCGGAAAGGTGCCAAATCCAGAGGAGGAGGAGATCGAGAGCCTGTGCATGCTTCTCCAGACTATCGGGGCTCTTATTGACAGCACGACGCCCAAGGCGCGCATGCGCATGGATATGTTCTTCTCTCGCATGAAAGCCCTGTCGTGCAATCATAATGTCAGCCTGCAGGCGCAACTCATGTTACAGGTGATATCTTTGTTTCAATTCAAAATTTTAGTGTCTCATCTCGCACGTACGTTTCATCTCCAGCATGTTATCGAACTTCGCGAACGCAAATGGGTTGCTCGCAATAGTTTTACTGCCCCCACTGGTCCTGGCAGAAGAGCCCCTCCGGCGACACCTGCGAAGGTCGATGTCCGGAAACTTTTCAACGGATCTGGTTCATCGTCATCCACGCCAAGCAGCGGCATCCTGCGTCCCCACCCCAAGGTGGGCGACCTGTCCAACTTCGGCAAGATCAACAAGGCCGCGCCTTTGACATTTGGCCCCGCGAGGCTCGAGCAGGGCGACGGATGCCAACGGCCCACGCATGGATCCGATCCCGAGGACGAGCTCAGGCTCGATTTACAGCCAGGGTTCTGAGATCGCGGCGGATGCGAGTATGCCCGAGGCCGGCAGCATTCGGCTGGCGAGCCGGAGCCCGAGTATTGATATCGGGGCTGCATGTGTGCCGGAGGCGCCGCTGCAGCGTACGAAGGTGTTGCTCCTGCCGCGGTGTAAACTTCCCGAGGACGGCGATGATACCGTTGCGTCATCGACCGTCTCCGAGGACACCACGAATAGCGCGAGCGGCGTCTCAGCCACGGAACTTTCTTGCCAATGCAGAAGGCCATGGGACAAGAGGGATATTGGCGTCTCATGACTCCCAAACAGATGAAAGAGGCGGTGAAGGCAAAGAAGAAAGCTGACAAAAAGCGCGCAGCTAGTACAGGAAGTCACTATCAAACAAGTGAAGCAACAGTTGGTTGATGAAACAAATGGTGTTTCAACCGCCGAGCTAACCGATACGAGTACTTGTTTCTCGAACACATCGGACTAGAGGGCCTTGAAGCCGGAGGGCGGCGCGGGTGGATGGAAGGAGATGTATCGGGTGTTGAAGGAGTGCAAGTTCGTGGAAGACGAGGGCGGCATTGTGTTCTTCAAGAACGCACATGGCCTTGCAGCAGCGCGGCCGGTGTTCGTGGATAATACCGCGAATGATTCTGGTATTGAAGTCGAGACGGAGTGAAGCCTAGTGAGCCTCAGCAAAATGTCGCATAGATTACAAGGCCTTGATGGTCATAGAAGGGTGTAAATTATGTAGCAGACATAACAGCCTGGTAAACGTCGTATAAGACTTACAACGAACTGGTGAAAACGGCTAGGACTACCAATATGTATCAGGTTTTTTGCTTCTTACAAGGCTGATCAGGCCTCAACAGGGTATACAAGGCCACCCCAAGGCCGCCAATGCGATACACCAGGATCCTTGCCGCTATTCCTGCTCTTGATCACACATAATGGTAGGTTTATCCAAACAATTATATTCGATGCCGCTTGTGCATGATGTAGTATGCGACGCCCCAGTGCCCAGAAAGATGGCATCATGAGGAGAGTGGTGCAGTCGCGATACGATACGGTAAATTCTGGGATTTGGATAGCGAGAAGAGATTATTGGAGAATGACAACGTAGGTAAGCAGAAAGTGAAGAAAGCGCGAATAATAAAACTTACACAATGCTACAGGAGTAACAAATGGTGGAACAGATGTATAGAGACCTGGTAATGCATCGGCGGAATTAGTAGAGAATATAAATTCGAAGGGCGACTCACTGATGAGGAAAACACTGTGGGAATTCACTTGCGCATATCCGTATAGTGATACAATCAGCCAGACAGCACGGGCACCAACCTACAGAGCCGGCGCTTGTCAAAAGGTGTCCTGCCATGAATCCACCGAAATTGGCCTGTAAGGAGTGGAAGGTGGTAGTGCATAAGTAGAATGCTACCAAACGATCTCCCATCGCCCTAATGTTGTAGAGACCAGAATTGCCGACCATTCTTTGACCGTAGTCGCCTCAAAGCTTCCATATTATCTATCAACGCAATAGAATGCCGATGTAAAGCGAGAAGGTGGCATTTCATTGAACCCACGTACTTGGGATAGAAGATGGACAAGAAAAGATCGAAGTCAGCGCCCACGATACCTGGCAGAGCAATGGTACGCGACTCTTTGTTATTAGACTCGAAAAATGACGAATCCGTTTCCAAGAAGTGAGAGTGGATGTTGTATAAGATTCCTTCAATCTATCACAAGTTCAAGTTAGATGATCACAGGATGAGAATGTCTCGCGTGAAACGTACCTCCAGTTGTACCGTTCCATCTTGGAAATGATAACGCTCGTGCAAAGGGCGCTGAACAGTCGGCATGTCAGTTGCCACGGAAAGCTGGGTTGAGAGTACGTCTCCAAGCCAGTGACGCTGATAACTTTTGGATTACAGGAGGTTTAAGTCATACCCCAAAGGCGTGCTCATTATTATGACTAGTTAAGCGCCCATGCTGCAACCAGCGTGGCTGCGTGAATACGGCTTGTTCTCGATCACCACCGACCGCTATGAATGTAAGTTCGCTCTCCATCTACATGCCCGCATCGCTAACTGCTGCATCAGAACCTGCTGCGCACACTAACGGCGCACACCGGCAGCGCCACCGAGCCCGGCCTGAAGCTGCTGCTGACGACCGTCAAAGACGCCCGTCGCGGCGGCGCCGGCGACGGCAAGCTGCACGACCCGTTCTACGACTCGCTCGAGGGCCTCCTGGCGGACCTGCGCGCGGTGACGATGGACAACCGCGACGCCGAGGCCTTCCTCAAGCCCGTCGCGCGCGCGGACGTGCCGGACTACTACGAGGTCATCCAGACGCCGATGGATCTCGCCACGATGGGGCGCAAGGTGAAGCAGAAGACGTACAAGAGCAAGCGCGAGTTCCGGGACGATCTGGATTTGATCTGGTCGAATTGCTGGACGTACAATGCCACGGACGTACGCCCCATTCCGCTCCGCCTGCGCTGCTGCTGCTTGTTGCTGGGACACCGTGCTGAACTTTGTGCAGAACCACCCCCTCCGGCAGTGCGCCACGCGTCTCAAGGCGAAGTCGGAGCGCCTGCTCGCGAGCATCACGGACCGCAAGGAGCGCACGGACCCCTCGCTCGTCCTCCCTGCGCCCGGCGCCGGCGCGAAGACCAGCCCGAAGCCGCGCCTCATCTTCGACGGCGTCCACATCAACGACACCAGGCACGGGGGCAAGGATAGGGAGAAGCAGAAGCACCACCCGCAGGACCGGCCACGACTGCAGGCCTCCGCTTCCTCGTCGACCTCCGCCCGCGCCTCGACCTCCGGCCACGCCGGCTCTTCAAATGGCCAGATCCGCGGACACACGCAGACGCCCAGCTACGACCCCACGGCGCCCTTTGGCGAGACCCCCGCGTTGGTGCGCACGCAGGCGGGGATGCGCGAGTTTGCTGCCCTCCTCGAGGAATCGCCTGCGGACGACGGGGGTGCGATGGAGGTGGATGACGGCGTGCGTGTGGGGGAGAAGCGGAAGCTGAACGGCCACAACCATCCGCGCAAGAGGGCGCGCTCGCAAGAAGGGCTCGAGGAGGAGGAGTGGTGGGAACGCGTGGGCGGGGCGGAGATGCTCGCGAACGGGATGCCCGCCTATCCGTTCGCGTCCGCCTGCTCCCCATTCGCGTCCACGTCCGCGTCCGCGGCCAAACCCAACCCAAACCCAAGCGCCCCCCGGAAACCGAAACGGACGTCTAAATCCACAAAGGTCAAATCCCGGAAGGGGCAGAAACCCGCGGCGGGGGCGGAGACGTCGCTGCTGGCGCTGATGTCCGCCAACATCGCGACGCTCTCGCGCGTGCGCCGCACCCACGCGCGGTTCTCCACGCTGCAGGCCGAGCCCGACGTAGACCCGGACGCGCCGCCCGCGCACAATCTCTATCTGCCAGGCTCCGCCGGCCCCGCGCACCCGCCCGAACCGGACGTCGATGCGGAGTTGGGGGCGGGGGACACGGGGGAGGTGGGGGAGGCGGAGGCCGCCCGGCTGCGCGAGGCGCAGCGCGCGGTGTGGGCGGAGGCGGAGGGGGAGCTGGACGGGGAGGCGGCGGGCGCGTGTCTGCAGTGGATGGGCCAGAGTGTGCTGGCGCATGCCGGGTTCCAGGGTGGGCTCCCTTTCCCTTTCTCCCTTGCTTTCGTTTGTTCATCGCTGACAATATCCTCGTAGGGGCAGCGCAATCGGCTATGGACGTCCTCGCGGGGGTCGCGAGTGAGTACCTGCTTAATGTGGGGCGCACGATACGGCTGCTGGGTGACCGGTATGGGAAGGGCGGTGTTGGGGGGATGACCGCCGAGGTGCGTCCAGCTCCCATTCTATCGCGTTTTCGCTGGCAGAGATCTGATGCACGATACAGGAAATCATATTACACACGCTATTTGAGAGCGGGACGACGCGTATACAGGATCTAGAACGCTACATCAAAGACGACGTCGTGCGTTACGGCGCGCGCCTTGGTGACCTCGAGAAGAAGCTCGTTGGGGCATATCGGGAGGCGGTACGTTTCCCTGTCTCAATGTATACGTGTGTCGCCGATACTAATAGCATTGCGTGTGGTCTAGACGGTAGCAGAAGTCGCCCTCGACGACGACGCCCTCTTTGGTGGGTCCGATGAGGAGGAGGATGGCGCGTTCGTGATGGGGAACTTTGCCGACGCGCTGGGCGACGACTTCTTAGGGCTGCGCGAGCTGGGCATCGCTGCGGAGTTTGGGATGTCGAACCTGAGCGTGCCGAAGAAGCTGCTGCGGGCGAAGAAGGGGCGGGTGGAGGGGAATGCTGCGTGCGTCTTTCTGCGAAATCTGCTCTTAATATACCGGAATGCTGATAGTGGGATGACAGGGCCGTGCCGAAGGAGCCCCCGCTGCCGTACCCGCTGCCCCCGCCGTTTGTACCCTTGGACTCGGCGAACGTGGATCATCAAATTGGACTACTCAAGACGTACTACCTCGATCGCCTCGCGCATCTGCTGCCCCCGCAGCCCCCAACTCTCCCGTCCTCCCTTCCGGGCCCGCCCTCCCTCGCCTCTCTGTCCTCCCTTCCCCCGCCCACATCCGAAGCGGCGCCGCAGTCAGCACCGGCAGGGGTCCTCATTCTCGCAGACGACCCGCCGACTCCCGCAAACGCGAAGATCGGCCCCCTGGGGCAGATCGTACGGCCCACGCTTGGCGGCACAGCGAAGAAGAAGGTGAAGAAGGACCCGGGAGCGCTGGGGGCCGGCGAGGCTGCACCGGGCTCGGTGGCGGCAGTGGAGGTGCTGGTGGTGAAGAAGAAGAAGGGGCGCCCGCCGGGGCCGGGGAAGAAGAACTTGAAGAAGGATGCGGAGGGCGAGGCGGAGATGGGCCCGCCCGCCGCGGTCGCGAGTGCGTGAGGTGCCGTGCGCCGCGGTCTGCTTTTGAGTTGCTTTGTTATTTCGACTTATACCATTGTTTTTCTAGGCTAATATTAGTGCGACTGCTGGCTTGTTTTTTACTACGTGATGTGCTGTAGAAGGCTGTGGAACGACGAGGCTGTAATTGAAAAGTGCCGCCACCGCATTGCGTCACACCACCGCCTTTTCAATTTGGCTGTGTCCACGACATACTTAACCGTCACCCGTAATCGCTTTTCAGCCCCCTATACCTCCTCAACCCTCTCACCAGCGACTTCTCAACTCGTTTCTTTCAGAATGTCTTACAACAACGTGCGTAGATCGTGTCGTGGATAAGAGCTCGGATTTATCGGAAAATGGCCAACAGTACGGCCCGCCTAGGGGTGGACCACCACCGCCGCCCGGAAACAGGCCTGGGGGATATGGAGGAGGTACCGTGTGTCCACTCAATCGTCGTCGCAGCCGCTGATCACTCGGATTAGGTCCCCCTGCCGGAGCAGGATACGGTGCTCCTCCTGGCGGTGGTGAGTCCCTGCTGCACGCTGATCGCGATCTCAGCCATAATCTAACATGGAACGCACAGCCCCTCCTGGATACGGCTCCTCACCTGCTCCCGGTGGTTATGGCGCCGGACCCGCTCCCGGTGGCTACGGCGCCTCAGCTGGACCGGGGGGCTTCGCGCCTCCTGGCAGATCAGGCCCACCCCCCGGCGCAGATCCCCAGTGGGTCCCCTCCACCGGCTCTGCATTTCCGGCCTATATCTGACTCCCGAGCGTCTAGGCTGTGGGCGATGTTCTCCGCGGTCGACAGGGACTTATCCGGGGCTATCTCCGCGACGGAGCTTCGTGCGTACCTGCTCGCTAAACCGCTAAATCGCTTTTGGGGTGCTGACGGGCTGCGCTGCAGAGGAGGCCCTCATCAACGGAGACTGGTCGCGTGCGTTTCATTTTGCGCAGCTGTCCATTCTGCGAGATTGATCTTTTGCTAGCGTTCGATCTGGATACCGTCAAGCTGCTGATGACGATGTTCGACACGGATCGCAGCGGGACCATCGGCTTCAATGAGGTCAGTCTTGTCCATGATAGCCTTTCCGACGTTTCCTGAGAGGCAGCGCAGTTCTCCGGCCTCTGGCAGTACATCCTGGTAACGACGCCCCTTGCTATCTGCGCGTCCCTTCATTAATGCGTTCCCAAGGACTGGCAAAACGTGTTCAAGCATTTCGACCGCGACCAATCGGGGTCTATCGAGGGCAGCGAGCTCGCCCAAGCGCTCCAGCAGTTCGGCTACAACCTCTCCCCGAAGCTGCTCGGCCTGGTGCAGCGCAAGTACGGTAAGCCAGCCACGTCCCCCGGCCCAGGCGCCCGCTAACCGCGCGCCCGCTCGGGCTAGATCCGTCCTCAGCCACCGCTGCGAAAGGAGGGCGCAACGCAGCTCCGCCCGGGATCACGTTCGACCGCTTCGTGCGCGCGTGCGTGGTGATCAAGCAGCTGAGCGAGTGCTTCCGCAAGCTGGACACGGACAACGACGGCTGGGTGCAGATCAACTACGACCAGTTCATGGAGACGGTGCTTCAGCTGCCTTGAGCGTACCGCTCGGGTTGGAAGGAAAGGACGTCCCTGCGCCGCGAGCTTCTTGGAATGATAATGTTTACTGTACAAGTATTATGTAACTCCCGACTCCCGAATACGATGAAATGAACGCATATTCAGCGAGAAGCGACTGGCGGCATCTGAAAACGATTGTAGTACATATGTAATAGCAAGATGAAGTGCCACAAGCTTCTTGAAATGATAAGGAACTCCCGAATGCAATGAAATGAACGCATATTCAGTGGGAAAGCAACTGGTACAGCTATCCACCGGTCCATGATGCAGTTTTGCATGTCCTCCTGGGACTTCAATTATGCTTCAATCTCTCCAATCATTCTCTCATACGGAAGGCATGATCTTTTTGAGTCCGTCCATGTACTTTAAGGTGCAGAAATTGCAGTTTTTCATGGTGTAAACGTGGTTGCGATCGAAGGTTGTCTCTGAATCTGGGAATTCGGCCCGGAACTAGTCAATGATGCACCTGTGTTTCCGCTCTGCAGCAACAAATTCTCGCTCAAATACTTCACCCTGTCACATTGGGGATTCAGGTATGCATTAGAAACTTTTCGCCTCCTCAGAATTTTATGAAATTTGGTTGAAGCAATGTGGGAAGGGTTTTTAGTTGTCGGTGTTTCGGCCACTGCCGATGCTTGAATGTAGGCTGCGTAGCGTTTGAAAACGATTGTAGTACAGTACTTATGTGATAGCAAGACGAAGTGCCGCATGCTTCTTGAAACGTCAATGTATGAGTATTGTTCAACTCCCGGATGAAATGAAATGAACGCATATTCAGTGGGAAAGCCAAGAAAGCAACTGGTAGCATTAGACAACGATTGTAGTACATATGTAATAGCAAGATGAAAACTGCTCCTCCGTAAAACCCGTGTAAGTCCAAGCTCGTGTATCGACTTTGTGGGTATAAGGTGATGATGGTATACAATGTCCTGGGGGGAATGGGTGTACAGAACTGGTGGTAAGTACAAGCTCGTGTATGACTTGTAGGTGGATAAAGATAATGGTGGTGTACAATGTGCTGAAGAAATATGCATGCAGAAGATTACCATTACAAGCGCGTGTATAGCTTGTGTATTAATTTCCTGAAGAAATGTGAATGTGAATGTAGATAATAAAGGCTCTGACTTGTGTGTAGATGTGCGCGCCTCCGGACCATAAAGATGCACGTGTGTAATTGAAATTCGAGGGAATCTGACCTCGCGACGCGCAAAACGTGCACGCCTCGAAAGCAAAACGCCGTTTAATACGGGAATGCCCAAACGCCGTTGGCGGTGCAATCGTGGTTGGAGCCGTCGCCGAGGAATTTGTTGTAGATGTGAGGGACCGGCGGATTCATGTGCGGATATTGTTGCGCGAGCATTGCCTCGGTGTACTCGGCGGAATCGGCCTCCATGCAAAGCGGATATTGGAGGTTGGTCGAGGCAGCCGAGCCATCCGCCAGATAATGCGGGCTGTAATGCGGGCGGAACTCTCCCCGGGCTCCCTGGCGTTCTGTCCCGCCATTGGAGCCCCAACGCACGGGCTGCGGATGGTGGATTGGGGACTGCTCGGAGGGCCATACATGCAGTGAGCTTTGTTGATATGCCCCGAGAACGCCGGGGGATGATGCGCAAGCGTCAGTGGGATACCACGCCCCTTCAGATATAGTGGTGGTGGTGGTGGTCATGTAGTTCGTGGGCGGCGAAGCCTGCGCAGGGATCGTATGCAAGGCAACCTCTTCGTCCTCGGCTTCGTATCTTTGTAAAGTGTGAGTATCAGATCTTCAGTGAGGTATCTGTTCCTACTCACATCACAACGCCACCGTAAACTTGTGGCGGTATGCGATAACCTGCAAGGTCGAAGAAAGAAGCATGCAGCTCAAGAGCCATGATGTCCGGCCGAGAGGATACTCTATTGAGTCGCCCTGATTGAATGTCCTTTGAAGTGTAGTACGAAATGACATGGTACTCGCAGTGCCGCAGTTTGACGGTGATGGTCTAGAAATCGGGTTAACGAGCGACTCATTATGACGCGTGACTCCCACGTACCCTTTTGCGAAGACCATCGACCTTTATGAATGAGCTAGACTCTTTCGACGACGTAGAATGCCTTTCTATCTCAGACAATTGTGTCATTTCTTTATAGACCTGAGAAAATTTGAGCAACATGGAATAACGAGGGCGATGTAGGCTGGTTACCAGGAAGTTCCCCTCTATGCGTGAGGGAGACCACAAGAGCCCATCTCTCCAACGCTTCATACCCGACTCTTGAACGTTGAATACAATGACAGCGCCACTCTCGACCATTCGAGTGTGCTCCCCCTGACTCAGACGTCGGATGATGCGAGGCACCAAGCCTGTCTCGGCAGCAAGTACGAGACGGAAAGCATGGACGGTGTTGTCGACCAGCCCGTGGAATGGTTTCCCTAGATCCTTGCGGTTCGCAAAAGTCGTCGACGAAAGCACGCCGTAGCTCATGGTGGTGGTGGTGGTGGTGGTGATGGTACGAGTTGGGCAGGAAATGAGAATTAGCGACCCGTAGGCACGTTTATGCGTCCTTATTCATGCGATCTCAAGCCACGGTAAGTTGGCTCCGCCCAGGATCACTAATTTTGATACCAATCGCCAGCGCGTCGGGAAAGTGGTATGCATCGTGTGCCGAACCCGGATCGGGAACAGTGGCAGAAGATTGTCTGTTCATAGGCGCTATAGCAATGTGGCATGTCCGCCAAATTACTGGTATGATTTGTGTGCTCTAATTTAAGAGGACGTACTGTAGAGATGCTAGAGAGTGTCTGCGCATCAGAATACTGGTAGCCATGGTCAAGTCATGCGCGGCGCCCCCTGGTATGGCGCCTTGAACAACCTCCTAAGGCCTGATGGGCGTTATCGTGTCAAGGCACCTCAAGGCACATGCAGCTCGATTCGGCCGCACAAGGGACATTTGACACAGGCCCAGTCGCCGAGCTGCCACGGGGCCTCGATCTACCTAGTATAAGGAGGTAAAAAAGCCGTGGGAATCTCACCAGGTGGTTGGCGAAGGCCACTTTATATTCTTGATTTTTTCAACTTCAGCCATTACTACGACTTGTGAACTCAAAGGTAAAATTTAGAAAGCCAAAACACCCACGCGGACCACGGCACTGATGCGATTCTAACGCGAACACCTGTTGAATGTTGCTCAAGGCCAGGGACGGAAGAATACGTCGTCATCGTTGAGCGTCATCCTGCGTCATCCGTCAATGCTCCTGGCCAGGATCTAGCTGTCGCAGGCTGTTTGCTCTTCTCTTCTGCAAGTTACAGTTTTATATCCCTGGAAATGCTCGCAACTACCCGTTTCCGGGACGGACTACTTACCAAGGTCAGCTGCAGTGGTCCCCGCCAAGCTGATCGAGAACTGCTTGATATTACCAGGGCTGTTTGGTACCTGGCCCAAACCTGACCTGGCTCACCTTGCATTCATGTAAGTGCCACTATGTATTCTAACTGCATCAGGGTTCGGCAATCTAACATGCATGCCCAGAGCTAACGCATTGATACAGGCCTACCCCTCACACTTGACCGCGTGTCGCCCAGTGATTTAGCAGCCGATCGCGCCATCACAACTTTCAGCGCCCGTTCTCTGGCTCACTTAACTATCAGCTCAAAAATAAACCCTATCTCTTTCTGGCTTCTGGAACGATCTGATTCCGCATCCACAACATAGGCTACACAGCCTTCCTGATGCAGAACCGTGCATCACTCCATTAAACGCGTAGCAGTTAGACCGTTCTCTATGCACTATGCCTGGGCCTTTGGATCAACCGCAGCGCGGCATCGCAACCATTCAAGCTCCGTGCGGGATATTGCAATGAGCACTTGATTGCTATCCTACCTGTTTATGGTCGTGGATTTGCATGTGGACGGTGGCGCGATTTGGGTCCATGGCATCTCCGAGGCGTTTGGCTGGCCAAGTCATAGCTCCGGAACCGGAAAAGCTCGTAGGTGCATGTCACATTGTGTGTGTGCTGAGCGTATATTGCAATTAGCATTACGCACGATGCCACGCCAGTTCATTCACTTTTCTCCACAGCAAATAACAATCCAATGAATTAAAGCGCATCCAGGCGCCCGTTATCCGCGGCTTTTGACGTGGTCTTGTTCTCGATACTGCTGCGCGGCGGGTACGTGTTGTGCCACGTTTATTAACACGAACTTAGATCTTAATACGTCCAGCTAGGTTTGCGATCTGTAGAAGCGCGTCCCTGCGACGCTCTGGACACGCCACAACATGTTACCCTGCAGATTTCAATCGCGGTCCGATCAGTTGCATCTAGGTGACAATATGCTATGCAGATCACTATATCCGGTGAGAGAACACAATATTTCCCCAGTGTCACTGTCACTCGAAGCGCGATTGCCGAAGCACGATTGCAGCCGTTCAAAAGCCGCTGCTAAGTAGCGAGCGGCTGTCTAGGAGACTGCAAAAGGGCCGTTAGGCAGTATCAAGTTCCAACTGCACCTTGGATATACGGTTAGCCCATGCTCGGGAAAAGTATCAGTGAAACATGGTACTCTATCCGCAAAAACAACTTGTAATGACCACGAGCATATAGGAAGTTCGAGTCCGACCCAGAATCTACCCTCAAGTCCATTTGACTAATCCGTCCCTGGTCCGTCCGTTACATGTCCGAGATTTGTCCATTCATACATCTATTAATTCTCGTCTTCCAGTTCAACCAGTAGGTGAACATACTCCTAATCTTGCGGGTACGGCTTTGCGGCATATGTATACTGCGGCGCCCGTAATCTTCAGCCGGATTACGCTCATGCGGCATCGGTCGACGGTGCGGGAGAGCTGAAGCCATGGACTCCGTGTGCGGCTCCCGCACTCTGTCTTTTTAATCGGGCCACATACTCGCCCCTCGTGATGATCGGCCAGTAAGGACGTCCGACTCCCGGCCCAGTGTCTTCGATGGCATGCGAATCGGCAGAAACCGAGATGCCAAACCGCCCCGAATCGGTGGCCAACTGTTCCTTGACGTTTAACATTGCATTGCGGGGGAATACATTTCCGAGGGCCTCGTGGCACGAGATGTCTGAATCGCAGCGCAAATCTTTTTCGGAATCCGCGTTGGATCGCGTGACGTCCTCGTGGTATGCGTCATTAGGTAGGCTGTCTGGGGCCATATCGGGGATGGTAGGAAATGGGGGTAGAGGCAGTAAGTTGTAAGGGTGAACGAATGGCCAGCCACCCTCCATTGCATCTTCGCCGGCCATCACATCCTTCATCTGTGGCGTCCTCTCATCCGCCTCCATCGTGCCCTCTTCATCCCCTTCATGAACTCCATCCAGCAAGCCGAAATGACAACGCAGCTGCTCCAATGTGGGAAGAGGCGCAGAGGTGAATGTCCTGCTGCCAAGGTCAAACTCCTGCCGAATAGCCATTATCTTGATGACATCCTCCATTCCTACGCGGTTCCCTTCCTCCAGGGTAAGTGGTGCGGGTCGGAGGCATATATCGTCATAAGCATCGACGAGACGGTATGAATCAATTGAGTACCGTCGACCGAGTACAATCATATCAATGGGCGACGCCATAGGCGCAATCTTCGAGACTGCGAGGTTTTTGACGGTCTTGAAGCCCCATTTGTCTGATAGACGTAAAATGGCCGACCACTCTTCGATGGTAGATGCTTCAAAATCTCCGTAGTTTCTGCAAGAAGTCACGATGTGAGGCGCAGTGATTAGCTGTCAACCTAAAATCAGGGATTTACCTGGGATAGAAGACGGATAGGAAGATGTCCAAGTCATGTTTGGTAATATCGGGAAAAAATATGGGATCCGACGTCTCATGGTGAAGGACGAAAAACGACGAGTCTTTTGCCATGAGGTAACGATGTACATTGTATAAGACTCCTTCGACCTGGAACGAGCTGTTTATTTCTGTGTCTCACGATGACGAGTTTCTATGAGAGGTACATACCTCCAAAGATACGGTGCCATCTGCGTAATAATAACGCTCGTGCATTACTAGCTTGGGATGATTAGCAGAGGCCGTCTGAGTTGCTCCCGCCGAGATTGATGAGGACCGGGGCGATCCTGATGCACAAAGCTCCCCCCTGCCTCTGCAGAAAGGCTTATTTGGATGTTGCGTGACACATAGATACTCGATCGGACTATCACCTCCTGGGCGAGGTGAAGCTGAAGTATCGTCGGTGAGATTGATCGACCACGCCGAGCTAGTAGCAGATCGCAGGGAGAGGCTTGAAGACGGAGACCTGAAGGAGTCCGAGTCAACATCCGAGTCCCAGTCTGAGCCTAACGGAGAGTTGGGTGATGCCATGGCAGGCGAATTCCTTGAAGTTGTACCACCAAGATCCAAGGGAAGTCGCAGTCGCTAAGCAGTCGGTGCAAATGCATAGCCTTGGAACAGCGCTCAATGTCATGTCACCGGCCCGGGCAATATGGGATAGGGGTTATGCAAGGCTGGCAAGCTTCTCAAATAATAATGGCATAGATACATCAAGAGCCTCTACCAAAGTACATCAGCTACTCGTCGTCCATGACAATGACAAACTTGCTGCCAGTGACCGCGCCCGACCGCCCGATGGTGTCCCCCTTTGCGCAGTCGAACAGCACATCATCCCCACCCTCCTCTCCTTCCACCACCAGCTTCAAAGAGGCCTGGTCGACATCGAGGCCGAATGTGCGGCAAGCACCCTTGAGCGCGCTGCGCACAGTCGCTGTGCTGCGAATTTTGAACATGGACTCTTGGTCCTCGCCGTCCGGCGTAGGGTCGTGGTAGGCAATCGTCAAAACCAGACGCTCCGCCGGCTCTGCATCTTGCGACGGCGGCGGGGGCTGCGACGACTGAGACGGCTCAATGGTGCGTGCTGTCGACCCCGAACGGGAGCTATCCACTTCGCGCTTGATGACCCGCGAGGCGGGGGAACGGGACTCGGAATGCTGGTGGCTTGACCGCGCTGCCTCGGTGGTTTCGTTCTGGGCTGCTTGCACCTCCGCGTCTTCGTTCGCGTGGGTGTGCTCCTCATCTTCGTCTATGTGGCCGTGTTCCTCCCACTCTTGCTCCTGCTCCCCACCCTCGTCGTCGCTACCAAACTCATGCTCTATCTCCTGCTCTTCGTACTCGGCCTCAAGATCCAACCCCGAGCTCGCATCGCCATCGTCCTCGTGGGCGCTCTTTGGCTCTGCGCACGTTTTCCCTGCCTTGGCCTCATTGTTGTTTCCTATTTCAGACCATGCCAAAGCCAATTAGTACTCAACGCTATTCATCGCGTAGAGGAAGTGCGCACGGACCTTCACCCTCGTCTAAAACAGTGACAACACTCAAGCTCGCGCTGATCTCTCCTACCAGCTCCCTCAGCAGGGCCCATGTATCGCGGCTCAGTGTGACAGCGCGGCCGGCGCAAATGTTCAGACTACTCGTACGCAGGAGCAGGCATGAATGCGGCAGTTTGAGGGTACGCTTGGCAGTCAGGAGCATTTGCTACATGAGAGGTGCGTTAGCTTGGGTGCAATGTATGTGGACATGGACATGAAAGGAATGAAGCACGAGGAGACAAGTTACGCAACAGCGATAGATAGCAAGAGACGAGAAGACAATATAAGAGTACGCACATCCCAATCCTCGTCCAACGGCACGAAGAACCGCTCGCCTGCTTCCCCGCTCCCCGCGAAGAAGAGCACTGCGACAGGCGCATCTGCACTGTGCGCCGGATTGATTGTTGAGGTTATCAACATAATGCTACTGGTAATGTGGATGGTAGTAGAAATTTGGGGGATAATGTTACTGCTGAATCTTGTTTAAGTTGCCGTTGCTGCAGTTTATTGGCAGTGTACGTACAGGGTTGGCCGTAGTTTCCAGTTCACGGCAGTTCGCGCTAACCAAAGTCTGGTGTTGAGAAGTTAACAGGCTCTAGGAAGCCGGAGAACTTGGAGAAGTTTAAGATAGAGAGGCGTGAGCTCATTCTGACAGCGCAAATTATGAACTGTAGAGCGGCGTCACGGTATTACGCGTGCGCTCGTGACACGCGCCGCCATCGCGCCTCGGACCCTCTACGCCTGCCGGTGGCAAAGGTACACAATTTGAAATCATTTCGTATGTTGCAGTATGTTGCTCTGCCACGTGCTCTGCTCTGGAATTATACACTCATCGTTTTCGTCAACGAAAAAACATGATACCAAAAAGGGATACATTTATTCAATATACAACAATTCTGCCCGCTTGATGCAGAGTTCACATTCGCGCCACGATTGTCCTCGAACCCTACGGCCATTGTCACAGCTATCGGCAGTCCCTCGTGGAAGTTGTGTTATGGATATCATCGTCTGTGAGTGTGAGATTCATGTTCTTCTGGTTGTGGATATTATGAATTCATTGTGTTTGCATCAGAGCCACACTTACACTCTGACTGCATGAGCCTGCAAGACATCATTCAGGCTGTGCGAAGCGCAATTCCCCCATAAGTATTTTGAATTCCGCGATCAGAACGTTGTCAATGGTGAGGCAGCATAGCTATGATATGTATTGAAGAAGGACTTATATGATGGGTGGGACCGCAACTTGAAAGCATGAAGTCGCGCACAAGATCACAAAATACATGAGGTGCTTATACAATTTAGCCTCGGAAACAAGAATACACTGTATGGTTTATAGTATACACAAAGTATGCGCGTAGTTGCACAAAAGGCCTTTTGTGCATGCCTCCACCTTCGCCCTCTCTTGCTCATGTCCTGAAGTGGAGGCTTGTTCTGCGGCCTTCGCCGCCATCTGTCGCTTGGCCTCCTTATAGTACCTCCCCGCGCTTCGTCGCATGTTCCTCGTCTTCTCTCTCCCTCCACGCCCTCGCCAATTTTTTGTCCATTCTTGCTTCAGGAGTCAAATGACTCCAGTCGTCCAGTCCGTTTGCAGCACTCACGATGGATGTATATGAGAACCCTCTCGTACCATTCGCCCCGGTGATTGAGACGCCACTGAAGCCATCAGTGACGTTACTCGTGCCACCAGCGCCTTGCCGTGTCGCGCCTGCGTCAGCAGCCTTTTCCTCGTCGGCTAACTGTTGCTCCATATGCTTCACTGACTCCGCGCACTTCTCGGCATCTCTCTCCTTGTAAATCTTCGCCAACTTCCTCGTGTATCTCTGCCCAGGAGTCAAATGACCCCAGTCTTCCTCATTTGCAGCAGTGTCAATCGACGTGTTCGAGATGCCACTCATAGCAGCTGTGGGGTTGGCCTTCCCCCTTTTCTTCTTAATGCCCTTCATAGGAGTCGAATCGGCATCCCCGGTCGATGTGTTCGAGACGCCGCTCATAACATTAGGATATGTTGTTGAGACGCCAGCCGTGTCGTTAGGCGATGTTGTTGGTCTAGCCTCTATATCCGCATGTTGGCCGTGATCTCTTCCGCTCTCCTTTGCAGCGTGGTCCGTCTGGATTGCAAGACCAAAACGCGATTCGACCTCCGCGAACAGTTTTGATGACGACTCGGAAACGCGAACGAAACAGAACTCTTGGCGGATAGCATTGATCCGGATAACATCGTCCACGCCAAGCCGCCTGCCTTCCTCCAAACAAAGTGCATCAGGCCGAGTGCATACTGCGTGATATGCACTGATGAGCCACTCGTTGACGCCGTACAGCTTGCCAAACACGATCTTGTCGGTGGGCGAAGCAATAGGGGCAATTTGGGCGATGGCCAGTGCCCTAATTGACTGGAAGCTCCATTTGTCTGCAAGATGTAGAATGCCGGACCATTCTTGGACGGTGGAGGCTGGGTATACGCCGAAAGAGCTATGTGCGTAGTCGGTTAGGTCGACTCTTGCAAGAGTGATATCAGGGCACGACGTACGTGGGATACAGGATGGAGAGAAAGAGGTCAAAGTCGTGCATGCTGACGTTTGCGAGGACCATGGGCTCCTGCTTGGAAAGCCCCTGTCCAGCGAACGACGACGAATCCCGCTCAAAGAAGTATCGGTGCACGCTGTAGAGCACGCCTTCTACCTATAGAAATCCATCGATGAGTATGCTGTAGAAGCTACACAAGATATACGCACCAAAAAGTGGATGTTCTCGGCAGAGAAGCAGAACAGCTTATGCATGGGGTAGGTATCAGTGAGGGCCTGCGATGCTTCGCCCGGCTTTAACTGCTCTTTGTCTCTCGGGAAAGCCGTCTTCTTGATCCTCTCGCGCTCACGCAGGCCATCTTCCTGCTCTCCTTGGATGAAAAAGTTAGCGACGCCCTGCGAAGCGCCCTGAACAGAGCCGGTGGGACTGCTGGAGGTGGTCCCGGGGTTATCATTGGAGGAAAACGCTGAGGTCAGGGAGGAGATGGATTCCAGAGAAGGAGACCGTCGCCACGGAGAGACAGACGTGATGACGGGTGTAGATAAAAGGATTCTGTTCCTTTCTTTGGCCTCCGCATCGAGTTGCGCCTGTGCCCTCCGAGTCTCTTCTTCGAATTCCTTCGCCTTCTTAACCTTATCAGCCTCTTCCTCCTGCCTCTTCCTTCGCTCGTTCTCAACCATTTTAGCCGCTTCTTCCGTCTTGTATCTTGCCTCTGCCTCTCGTTGCTCTTGGGCCTTCCTAGTCTTCTCTGCCAGCTCCTTCTTGTGCCATTCCTCCTTCCGAACCTTCTCTGCCTCCTCGTTCTCTCTCTTGTTCTTTTCTACCTCTTCCTTGACCCTCTTTACTTCTTCGAGCTTCTTCTGGCGCTCATCCTGGAGTGCCCTCTCTTCAGCCTGCTTCGCTGCAATTGCAAGCTCCCGCTGCTCTTTCTCCTTCGCAGTCACTTCTTCTTGCCACTTTGCGACTCTTTCATCCTCTAGCTTCTTCGTCTCCTCATCCTCAACAACTTTTTCAGCGAACTGTTTCGCTAGGAAGCCCTTCGCATCCTCAGCCCCCGGCGTCTCGTCAAGCCCCCAAGCATCATCTTTTCCAGTTGACTCTTCAACTATCTTGTCCGTCTTCCCCTTCCCCGTCTTCCCCACTTCTACCCCTGCCACACCCGCTAGACTATGTGGCGCCCCTGCACCCATCACACCATTTGCCGGCGCGGCCACCGCTTCAGCCTTTGGGGGTGCTACCCCCCATTCACATTTTGCCAGCGCTACTGGGGCACCCCATGGAGCCTTTGCCGGCACGGCCCCCGCTACAGCCTTTGGAGGTGCTGCCCCCCATTCAGAATTCGGCGGCGCTACCTGGACCCCCCATAAAACCTTTGCGACCGGCGTTGATGCTGCCGATTCAACATATGTGGTATCACCCAATACCAGTAGTCCAGCTTTTTTGTTCTTATTCTTGCTCTTCTTGTTCCTTTTCCCCACTGTCGGAGATTCTGAATGTTGCTCTTCTGCTTCCTTGTCTGCTGCAGCTTTAGCAAGCCTCTCTGCCTTCGCTTCCTTGTCTGCTGCGACTTTAGCAAGCCTATCTGCTTCCCTCGCTTCCCTAGCTGCTGCAGCTTCAGCAGCCCTCTCTGCCTTTGCTTCCTTGTCTGCTACAGCTTTAGCAACCCTCTCTGCCTTCGCTTCCATGCCTGCCGCACCTTTAGCAACCCTCTCTGCTTCCTTCGCTTTCTTCTCTGCCTTCAACTGGTCTCCCACGTCTTTCAAACTTCTCCTTTTGGGTGGCATTTCGAGACTAGATCGATGCAGCGTTGTGAAATGGGAATAGGTTGTTGACACAGTCAAAGTCGTAGTATTCAGTCTTTATCGGTACACAATCGAAACACGCGTTTGCAGCGCGTCTAACCGGATCGTGACCGGCGGCAAGTGGCTGAGGTGAAGTTGGAAATTTGTTTCATACTTTTCTTTGGTGGCATCTCGGAACTAGATCGATGCATCTTTGTGGGGAAATTCAATGTGAACAGGACGTTGGAAACAGTCAAATAGCTCAATCCTTTATCGTTGCGAGATTCGGCAACATGAGGCGTGCGCAAGTGCTGCCGTTGAAGAAAGGATAGAGATGATTGCTTGTCCACGCCAAGTCTACGTAGCATAATACTCTATGGAATCCAAAACCTGAATCTTAATATTGGTGTTTTATAAGCCAGCAGGTTATCGTCCGACGTTTATTGTGCCCAAGTACTTTAAATCAGACCGTCTGGGATCCCGGATATGTACCGTGATCAGCTACATGCATTTCATGGTGAACGCTCCAAACGAACCTTCAAGAACCAAAATTCACTCAGCTCGAGCAATCGTGGACAAGCGTTGTGGAACGAAATGGCACATAAGGAAGGAAGGATTATCTTCATTTCTACAGGATATGTTCCCCTGCTATTAATGGTTATCGATCAACGTTCAACCTGTGCTCTGCAGGGCTCTTCAGCAGTTTCCCATTAATTGCTTTGTTTTGGGAAATACGCTGGCATGATTCAAAAGAGGTCTCACTGCAAATGGCGATACTGCATAAATGGTGTGTATTTTGAAGGGGCACTAACACGACGAGTTTGGACACAACTTAGAGTCAGCATGATGTATTTGTATATGTTGTATAGCATCAGAAACAAGAATGGCTTGGGGCAGAAGAAATATACGTGTAGTTGTAGGAAATAAGCAGAGGAAGTCCCTCCGCATTCCCTCTTTCAAATCTTGTCCCTCGGTGGCGTGAGCTCCTCGTCTGAGCTTTCGCGTCTCACAATGCCATCCGTCTCAAGTCCTGCTTCGAATGGGTAGTCGTAGAGAGCTTCTGCGCGCACCGGAGGATTAGCCACAGACATGGGGATCAGGCCCGCCGTGGCAGGCATCACAGCTACCAGTGCCTTGCTGAGCGGCGACTTCTTCTGCGGCCATGGCCTCGTCGGCCATCTGTTGCTTGGCCTTCTTTAGAAGCGCCGCACGCTTTGCCACACTCTCCGCGGCACGCTCTGCATTCCTCTCATCACCATACTCTTGCACAACCTTCGCAAGCTCCTTGGAATATTTCTCGGAAGGAATGAAATGACTCCAGTCGTCTGTTTTGTTTGTGTCAGTGCCCATCGATATATTTGAGACGCCGCTCATACCACTCGGTTCCGCGATTGAGAGGCTATTCGTGCTGTCTGAGACGTCGTTCGTGCCACCGGCACCTTGCTGTGTCCCACCTCCTTCAGCAGCCTTCGCCTCGGCCAACTGTTGCTTCATCCGCTTCACTAGCTTCGCAAGCTCCTCTGCATCTCTCTCCTTGTCAATCTTCTCTCTTCTCTTCCAGTATCTCTGGGAAGCAGTTAAATGACTCCAGTCTTCATCTTCATTTGCAGCAGTGCCAGTCGATGTGTTGGAGATGCCGCTCATAGCAGCTGCGGGCTTGGCCTTCCCAATGTTCTTCTTACTGCTCTTCTTCTTATTGCTCTTCATAGGAGTCGAGTCGGCAGCCCCGGTTGATGTGTTTGGGACGACGCGCATACCATTGGGATATGGACTATGTCGCTGGCCGGGCCTCCATAATCACAAGCCGATTGTCCTCTTCCCCCTCTTCCCTGTTCTCCTCTGCTTGAGTCGGAGCGGGATCGGCGTTCTCAGCGATGGCTATCTCCCTCCCTACTTCCCCATCCTGATGGCTAGCTAAGATGCCACTTTCTGGGAGTGATTCCACAGATGCCGAGTGTTCCGCGGGGACTGCAAGACCAAAACGCGATTTGACGTCCTCCTCGAACAGCTTTGGCGAAGACTCAGAAACGCGAACGAAACAGAACTCCTGGCGAATAGCGTTGATCCGGATAACATCGTCGACGCCAAGTCGCCTGCCTTCCTCCAAACTAAGTGCATCGCGGCGAGTGCGTGCCGCGTGATAAGCACTGGTGAGCCACTCGTTGATGCCGTACAGCCTGCCAAACACGATCTTGTCGATGGGCGAAGCAATAGGGGCGATTTGGGTGATGGCCGGTGCCCTGATAGAAAGAAAGCTCCATTTGTCTGCAAGATGTAGAATGCCGGACCATTCCTCGACGGTGGAGGCTGGGTGTACGCCGAACGAGCTGTGTAAATGGCCGGTCAGGTCCACTCCTACTAGAGGAACATCAAGGCAGGACGTACGTAGGATATAGGATGGAGAGAAAGAGGTTGAAGTCACGCTTGCTGACGTTTGCGAGAACCATTGGCTCCTGCTTGGAAGGCCCTTGCCCAATGAACGACGATGAATCCCGCTCAAAGAAGTACCGGTGCACGCTGTAGAGCACGCCTTCCACCTATCAAGAACCCCTAATGAGCACGCAGTAGAAGTTACCCAAGAGATACGCACCAAAAAGTAGATATTCTCGGCAGGGAAGCAGAAGCGCTCGTGCATGGGGTAGCCTCAACGGGAGCCTGTGGTGCTTCAAACGATTTTTCGTTCAAAGCCGTCCTCTCCATCCTCTCGCTTTCAGGCAGCCAACCTTCCTGCTCTGCTTGGGTCCAGAAGTTACTAACGCCGCCCTGCGAAGCGTCCCGAACAGAGATTTTGGGGCTGATCGGGGTGATCCCAGGGCTGTCGTCGAAGGAGAACGCAGAGCTCACGGAGGGCATGGACTCGAGTGAGGGAGACCGTCGTTTTGGAGAGGTAGACATGGTGCCGGGTGTAAAGTGATGATTGTGTTCCTCTTATCGTAACGGTCTAGCGAGCGTCAAAGCCCGCAGCAAGATGCGTGGCCACGCCCACAACATGCATAACACGGTAGACCAATGCTTATATCCATGAACGCGTGAGAGTATGCAATAGCTTAGGTCTAAGCGTCGTGTTTGAGTAGATCTATCAACATGGCGGAAAGGATGTGAAAGGAATGGCCGCACTAGCTGGCGCCCGTCATAAAGCTTTCATTTTCTATCCTGGTGCCCCAGACAAGATATTGATATCAATCTATCGGTAATTGATGCCCTTAAAAAGGTTCATCAACGAAGTTGTAGATCCAGAGGCGAGCAGAGTTGAGTATAGCGTATATAAGGTAATGGCGAGTATATTGAAGGAGAGCACAAACAAGCACAAGGTTAACTTCGGCGTAGTCACGCTAACTGCGTCATCACTTGTTCTTTACTTCCACTTGCCTTTGCTCGAAGTACGGCCTGTGCTCACTCTGCTCTCAACTGCATCGTCTTATTTATAACTCGACACACCGGCGGAACTGGAAATTGACTTTGCGGCGACAAAGTCCCTCTTGCTTCCTTAGTTGATCTCAGAAGATCTCAGATCAAGAGACGCGACGGTTTGAGCTTGATTTGAGCATTCGCAAGCAATTATAAGTTATCTACGCCTTCATCCGGATACCAAGTGACTCGCCTGAGATACTGGTCTGTCTACGACATTAGGGCGATGGGAGATTGTTTGGTAGCATTCTACTTATGCACTACCACCTTCCACTCCTTACAGGCCATTTCGGTGGATTCATTGCAGGACACCTTTCGCCAAGCGCCGGCTCTGTAGGTTGGTGCCCGTGCTGTCTGGCTGATTGTATCACTATACATATATGCGCAAGTGAATCCCCGCAGTGTTTTCGCCATCAGTGAGTCGCCCTTCGATTTCATACTCTGTACTTACTCTACTAATTTCGCCGATGCGTTACCAGGTTTCTATACATCTGTTCCACCATTGTTACTCCTGTAGCATTATGTGAGTTGTATTATTCGCGCTTTCTTCACTTTCTGATCACCTACCTTGTCATTCTCCAGCATAATCTCTTCTCGCTATCCAAATCCCAGACTTCACCGTATCGTATGGCGACTGCACCACTCTCCTTATGATGCCATCTTTCTGGGCACCGGGGCGTCGCTTACTACATCATGCACAAGCGGCATCGAATATAATTGTTTGGATACACCTACCATTATTGTCATCAAGCGCAGCAATGGCGACAAGGATCCTGGTTAGTATACGGTATTGCATTGGTGGCCTTGTATATCCTGTTAAGGCATGACCAGCCTTGAAAGAAGCAAATATCCTGATACATATTGGTGGCCCTGACCGTTTTCACCAGTTCGTTGTAAGTCTTATACGGCGTTTACCAGGTTGTTATGTCTACTACATAATTTACACCCTTCTATGACCATCAAGGTCTTGTAATCTATGCGACATTTTGCTGAGGCTCACGAGGCTTCACTCCGTCTCGACTTCAATACCAGAGTCATTTGCGGTGTTATCCACGAACACCGGTCGCGCTGCTGCGAGGCCATGCGCGTTCTTGAAGAACACAATGCCGCCCTCGTCTTCCACGAACTTGCACTCCTTCAACACCCGATACATCTCCTTCCATCCACCCGCGCCGCCCTCCTTTGTGCTAACCCCGGCACTCTCCAGCTTCGCCTTCAGTGCATCACTCGCCTCCCACGCGTTGTAATGCGGGATCTTGCTGCAGAGATGGTGCAAAACGTGCGTCTCCGAGATACCGTGCGTTAACGTCGCGCCGATCCAGCCCGCGACCGGGCCAAGATCACCAAGCAGGCTGCGGTCGATGGTGCACAGGGCGCCGCGCACGAAGTTGAAGTCGGAGGCGCGGTAGTGGGGCAGGAGGGGGTCGGTGTGTTGAAGGAAAGTGATCAGCACGAGCCAGTGGTTGACCCTGAAGATACAAGAAATCAGCAGAGTGGGTGGTTAGAGCAAGTAAAGACATACCAAAGATAAGGTACAAGGTAGTTGCGGAACACCGGTCCAAAGCCGTACACGCAAATGGAGGCAACGATAGTGCCCAGCCAGATGAGGATACCCAAGTCGGAGATGACAATGTCGTTGTACTGGTGGGGTGCAAACATCACGGAGGTGGGCTTGAAATCTGTAGGAATTTCTTTTAGCACTGCTTGTATAGTATGTGATAAAATATGGAGACGCACGATTGGTGAACTTGGGATATCTTTGCTGGCCTTCTGCATTCATGAGGAGATACACTGGGAATCCCAGGAGCTGATGGCAAACAATGAGAACAGACCAGTGGGAGGATCAATAATGCACTAACCAGGTATTGTATGACCATGAGGAAGGCGCCTATGGGAGAATCGCCCATCGCTTCGAAGAGCTCGGACTTGACTTCCTCAGCGACGTTACGGCCCAGGATGTCCTCCTTTTCTGGGTTCAAAGGCGGCAATCCCGCTTGCGAACGCGTCCATGGAACGTAAACTTGATCCTGGGTCAGGTGGCCTGTGGATGCGTGGTGCTTCGCATGAGTGATTCTCCATGAGTGGTATGGGATACCGAGGCTGATACCACAGGTCAGAAAAGGCATTATTGAGCAAATTTGAAAGAACGCACGCAGAATGGAGCACCCAGCCAACCGCGTTGTTTAGAGCTTTCGACTCAGAGAACGCCTGGTGACCACACTCGTGCGCAATGATCCATAGCCCCGTGCCGAAAAGTCCAACAGTGAAGCCGTACAACGACCATAAAGAAAATTTTGCCAGCGTGGTCGCCAGCGGCCCGAGCGCAGCGCTTGCCGTCACGAAGGCATCGGCGTATGAGACCACTTTGTACGCACACGCAATTCCAACCAAGTCGTACAAGCTAGACAGTGGGTGAGCTTCATTAACGCGTGGAATGATATGGCAGCACATACACATATGCCCCTGACTTAATTGCCGATCGTTTGAAGCAATGTGCGCTAGAGCAGGCGGTCAGACTCAATTGCACCCCGAAAAAGAGGCTACACTCACGGAATTACAGCCAAGAGCTCCTTGATCGATAGCTGCGGAACCACAAAGACATGCTGGTCGACCGTCATATCAAAAGACCGAATGGTGAAAGGAGAGGACAGGATGGGGGTGACACGTATGGATTGGGGTGTTCCTGCTCAACCTTAAGCGAAGCGTAACCCCTCTAGCATGTAAGGAAAATAGTTCCATTCGGTACCCCGGGGCGTAACCGGAATCATGGTGCCGGCATGCTAAAAAAAATAGCACCACTTTTAGAACCTAAGGAGATGAATTGGACATCATGATGAAGTAGACGAACAACCCTACAGATGCCGAGCTACACATATGCGATGCGGTGGCGAGATTCTACTACCCAAAAGTTGCCCCAAAATACCCTCTCTTGCCCCCGAATTATGCATTCCTATCATCCTCAAACAGCACAACGACATGATGCCAGTCAAATACAATGCATTCTTACAATTGAGCGACAGTACTAGAGTACTAGTGAATGAACGTAAAAGGCTACCTCTTACAGACCGTGGGACTTTCAAAACCGTGACTACGCTCTGCCAAACACATTTTCGAACCTTGACACGTGACGCGTGACACCTCGCGCAACATGCTGCAGATTAATATCACGAAAGATGCACCAATTACTTATCTTAGCTCAAATTGGCTGCTTTTGCCGAGACGCTGTTTGCTTCATCTGCCAGCTGTTGCCTCACTTGTAATCTAGTACATCGAGTGCTCGAGCTAAATGGAACAGCGGTGGTGGCGGGTGGAGAAAAGTGTTGGGCAAACAGCATCTTACACGGTGTTGCGAACGAACCAAAAGGTCTATCCATTAGTAACCAGCTGTATACAGCGGCCTCTTCGCTTCATCGATCGGTCGTTGCGCGGTCTGCTCATTTAGCCTGGCCGCATACTCCCGGAGTCCCTGTCCGTTCCTTCCACTACTCATAAGTAAGTCATCAAATCGTCAATGACTCCAGATGGCAGTCGTCGACTTCTCCGGTCTGCTTATCCTGCTTGACCTCTGGTGGTCCAACTGCCTTAAGTATGAGGCGCAATGTCATGTAGATATAACGGCCTGATGACCAACATATAATACATCACTGGAATACACACTATACTTAGCCTCGCAGAACGCACTATAAGTCTACATACTGCGTAAAATAATGGAATGTTTGACGGGGCACTGATACTATGAGTTTGGACGCAACTTATAGTCAACGACAGCATGATATATTTGTACGTTTTGTGTAGCATCAGAAACAAAAGTGGTTCGAGGCAGAAGAAATATACGCAGTTGTAGGAAATAGTGTTACCGCAGTCCAGTTCAGTCCGGTTCTCGAGAAGCTGGTCATCTGAGCTTTCGCGTCTCACAATGTCATCCGTCTCAAGTCTTGCCCCAACTGGGTAGGCACAGAGAGCTTCTTCACACTCGAGTATTAGCCAGACATGGGGGTTAGGTTCCCTGTGGCGGGCGTCACGACGACCAGCGCCTCACTTCTTCTTCTTCTTCTGCGGCCTTCGCCTCATCGGCCATCATTTGCTTGGCCTCCTTTAGTAGCTGTGCCGCACGCTCAGCATGCTCCTCGGCTTGATACTCCTTCCCGATCTTGTACATCTTCTCGCGGTATCTCTCTTGGGGAGTCAAGAGACTCCAGAAGGCCTTTTCGGATGCGGCAGCGCCAGTCGATGTGTCTGAGACGCCAGTCGTACCATTCGGTTCCGGGATTGAGACGCTATTCGTGCCGTCTGAGGCGGCGCTCGTGCCACCGGCGCCTTCCTGTGCCGCGCCTCCTGCAGCAGTGTTCGCCTCGTCGGCCAACTGTTGCTTCATTTGTTTTACCAATTCTGCACGCTCCTCGGCATCTCTCTCATTCTCAATCGTGGCCTTCTTCTCGCTCCATCTCTGGATAGCAGTCAAATGACTCCAGACTTCGTTTTCAGCAGCAGTGCCAATCGATGTGTTGTGGATGCGGCTCTGTTCCTTCTCCCGTAGTACTTTCCCCTGAGTTCCCCCGGCTCCCTTTAAGGCGCGTGCGAGCGTTGTCTCGTTAGAATTCTCGTCGACCGGCGTCAATGCTGAGGGTTCAACATCTGTGGTATCGCCCAATACCAGCGGTCCAGCTTTTTTGCTATTCTTGCTGCTTTTGCCTGCTGTTGGAGATCTTGAGCGTTGCTTCCCCATTGTTGGAGGTTGTGGGTGTTGCCTTTCTGTGGGTTTGGCTTTCGCCACCGCTGCTGGTGTTGAGTGCTCCATCTGGATTGCAAGACCAAAACGCGATTCAACGTCCTCTTCGAACAGATTTGACGCGGACTGGGAAACGCGAACGAAACAGAAATCCTGGCGGATAGCGTTGATCTGGATAACATCGTCGACACCAAGTCGCCTGCCTTCCTCCAAAATAAGTGCATCGGGCCGAGTGCATACCGCGTGATAAGCACCGGTGAGCCACTCGTTGATGTTGTACAGCCTGCCGAAGACGATCTTGTCGATTGGCGAAGCAATAGGGGCAATTTGGGCGATAGAAAGTGCCCTGATGGACTGGAAGCTCCATTTATCTGCGAGGTGTAGAATGCCGGCCCATTCCTCGACGGTGGAAGCTGGGTATGCGCCGAAAGAACTGCGTGGGTAGTCGGTCAGGTCAACTCCTGCCAAAGTAATATCCAAACAGGACGTACGTAGGGTACAAGATCGAGAGAAATAGATCAAAGTCGTGTGTGCTGACGTTTGCGAGGGCCATGGGCTCCTGCTTGGAAAGCCCCTGTCCAACGAACGACGACGAGTCCCGCTCAAAGAAGTACCGGTGCACGCTGTAGAGCACGCCTTCCACCTATAGAAATCCGTTAATGTGAATGCCGCAGCAGTTACACAGGAGATGCGCACCAAAAAGTAGATGTTCTCGGCGGGGAAGCAGAAGCGCTCGTGTATGGGGTAGGCCTCAACGGGAGCCTGCGATGCTTCAAACGATGTTGCATGCTCGTCTCCCAGGGAAGCCTTCCGCTTGACCCTTTCGCTTTCAGGCAGCCAATCTTCCTGCTCTGCTTGGGTCCAGAAGTTACTGAAGCCGCCCTGCGAAGCGCTCTGAACAGCAATTAGGGGGCTGATCGGGGTGACCCCAGGGTTGTCGTCGAAGGAGAACGCAGAGCTCGCGGAGGACACAGACTCGAGTGAGGGAGACCGCCGTTCTGGAGAGGTAGCCATGACGGTGGGTGCAGAGAAGAGGATGGCGGTTCTGTTGTTCAGCCCCAGTGAGAATCGACGCGAGGGAGGTCGAGGGAAATCGAGGGAAATACTAGTAATATAGGGAGATCGAGGGAGATCATATAATGGATGATTCTCATGAGAAATCTTCTCACACAAAGCCGTAACCTAAGTCGTTCCACAGTCAAACAGCAGCGAATTTGTATAATGTATCCGACATTTATGCAGAACTTTGGGAATTTTCGCTAAGTCCGTCACACGTCTGTCGTCAACTCGCATTCCTCCATCTTGTTGGTCTATCCGTCCAGTCTGTCGTCGAGGTTGCTCTTCCTTCTGGAATTACCACCTGCCTCTCTGTCTCTGGTTCTGACCCACTCTGACATCTATCTCCCACTCTGGTTATTGCCTGACCGAGGCCCCCGCGGAAGGCAATGTCGTCAAGGTGTTTCCCGAGAAGAATTTGGTGTCTGTGACTGCAACCACGAGTGGGAAGGCCGCTGCAAGCTGGAAGACCCAAGGCAGAGCCTCCGCATAAGATCCCGAGGAAGATTGCTTTGTGATCGATGTCAGCAAACGAAGACATCACTCTCGCTCCGTCAGCTCCACGCCCGTCATTGACCCGAGCTCCTATCACGCCTCGCTTCGTCGCCTCTCCTCTCCAAGCTTTTTTGTTACCCGAAGCTCATCTGCCACAAACCCGACAAGCAGGCCAACGGTCTCAAATACCACTCGACCCATGGCCCGCACCATCTCGCGATTTCGAGCATCCACTGGCAGGCGGCGGAGGCCAGTGTTGACGTGTCCGTGGCATACAATATACTTAGTGAGGGTGAGATGTGAGGTCAAGCGGGAAGCAAAGAGCCGGTTACGCCTATTCACATGTGATGTGCCCGACGGCCAACGGGGATACAAGAAAATGGCCGGATTACCAGCACTCGGGCGACCACGGGACCATCGGGCTTATGTTACTCGGCCAGCGCGGATGCTTGCAGGACACGCGCAAGACCACCCACAGTTTGAGGCACTCGACTCCGAGTCCGGACTCCGGGATGCCATCTCAGGATTAGGATACAGTAGGAAATAGGATACGTAGAACTACCAAGATTGAAATGAACAATTTATTTAAACCCATTTTAACTGCCTCAATGCGACTTGATACGGCTCGACATCCCTCGATGCCCCTCGATAGACAGTAAATGAGCTTATGTTATAAAACGAGGGAAACCGAGGGAAAACGAGGGAGATAATAATTCTGTATCTGACTCGATGCCCCTCGATGCCCCTCGATAATTCATAGAGGGAGATATACAGAACGACACATTTTAGAGGGAGATAGTGATTAATAATAGCCTCTATTTCCCTTTATTTCCCTCGACCTCCCTCGCGTCGATTCTCACTGGGGTTCAGCGAGCGTCAAAGCTCACAGAAAGACACCACAACATGCATGATACAGTCCTATACCGTCCGGTGTAACTTGAACACACGCCTCACGGTAACATGCACGAGTCCCACTGATCGCAGTTTCAATGCTAGCACTTCAATTCGGGTCTCATATTCAATAAACGATCTTTGAGACTGCCCATGATTTTTCGAGTCCCACATCTCCAGGTGTAAGAGTACAAAATTATGTTTTCCGAAGTGTCCTTTCCCTAATTAGGCTTTCGGATCCACACCAGCTTGACACCAGCTGTAACGGTGTAATCCTCGCATAGCTCAATCATTATCAACTTCATTCCTCTCAGTTCTGACATCTCACGTCTCTGTGTAAAATGGAGACTTCCTGTCTCCTCAGAATTGATCCATCCTCAGTCCGAGACAGCTGTTTGTGTATTTGGTGTTACACTGTACAGTAGACCAATGCTTATATCCACCAAATTACATGGTGAGGTAGTCTGGCTATGTGTGCACAAGTACGAATCAGAGCACTTCAGATTATAGCAGTATCGCAAAATGTGTCCAGTGAAACAAGAGGTATCGATTAATGGAAGGAGTGGTCGACCTGAGGCTGGGATGCCGGCATCGGCGTTCTCGGGCATAGATACATCTCAGATGGTAGGAGTCCTACTAGGAGGAGTAAGATAGGCTCTCAACGACCGCGAGACGGTCAATAAATCTGTTGTCGTGAGTGTGTCCTTCAGGCTCTTCGAATTCGCCGCCGTTTCCGCATTCTTTCGCTCGATGTCGGCTGCCTTAGCCTCCGCCTCACGTTGCTCTCGTGCCCTGTACTTCGCCTTCATATCGGCAGCTTCCTGCTGCCTCTGCTGTCGCTCGATCTCAGCTACCTTGGCCGCCACCTGCTTTGATCTCGCCTCTGCCTCGCGTTGCTCTTGTGCCCTTCTGTACTCCAATTCAAGCCCCCTCTTCATTCGCTCAGTCTCAGCGGCCAAGGCCTCTTCCTCCTTCTTCCACTTTGCCTCAGCCTCGCGTTGCTCTCGTACCCTCTTTCCCCTCTCCAATTCGTTCGCTTCCTTCTCAGCCTCTTCCTTATGACGCTTCTCTGCCGCTTGCTGCTCCGTCTTCTGTCTCTCAATCTCAACTGCATTAACCTCCTGTTCCTTCTTCGACTTTGCCTCCGCTGCATCATTTGCCGCTTGCTGCTCCGTCTTCTGTCTCTCAATCTCAACTGCCTTAACCTCCTGTTCCTTCTTCGACTTTGCCTTCGCTGCATCATCTGCCATCAGCTTGTCCGCCACGTCTTTCATACTTTTCCTTTTGGCAGAGTGTTCCGTCTGGATTGCAAGACCAAAACGCGATTCAACGTCCTCCTCGAACAGCTTTGGCGACGACTCGGAAACGCGAACGAAACAGAACTCTTGGCGAATGGCGTTGATCCGGATGACATCGTCAACGCCAAGTCGCCTGCCTTCCTCCAAAGTGAGTGCATCTGGCCGAGTGCATACCGCGTGATAAGCACTGACGAGCCACTCATTGACGCCGTACAGCCTGCCGAAGACAATCTTGTCGATAGGCGAAGCAATAGGGGCAATTTGGGCGATAGCTAGCGCCCTGATTGACAGGAAGCTCCATTTGTCTGCGAGGTGTAGAATGCCGGACCATTCCTCGACGGTGGAGGCTGGGTACACGCCGAACGAGCTGTGTTGAACAGCCGGTCAGGTCGATTCTTGCAAGAGTGGTATCAGGGAACGACGTACGTGGGATACAGGATGGAGAGAAAGAGGTCAAAGTCGTGCGTGCTGACGTTTGCGAGGACCATGGGCTCCTGCTTGGAAAGCCCCTGTCCAACGAACGACGATGAATCCCGCTCAAAGAAGTACCGGTGCACGCTGTAGAGCACGCCTTGTACCTATAGAAATCCATTAATGAGCACGCTGCAGAAGCTACGCAAAAAATACACACCAAAAAGTAGATGTTCTCGGCAGGGAAGCAGAAGCGCTCGTGCATGGGGTAGGCATCCGAGCCAGTGAGGACCTGTGATGCTCCGACCGACTTTAACTGCTCATCGTCTCTTGGAGAAGCCGTCGTTTTGATCCTGTCGCGTTCATGTAGGCCATCTTCCTGCTCTCCTTGGATGAAGAAGGTATCGACGCCCTGCGGAGCGCCCTGAACAGAGATGGTGGGACTGCTGGAGGTGGTCCCGGGGTCATCGTTGAAGGAAAACGCAGAGGTCACAGAGGAGATAGATTCCAGAGAAGGAGACCGTCGCCGCGGAGAGACAGACGTGATGATGGGTGTAGAAAAAAGGATTGCGTCCCTCTCTTTGGCCTCCGCATCGCGTTGCTCTTGGGCCCCCTTTGCTTCCAATTCCCTTGCCTTCATCAGCAGAATGGGGGATTTTCTTCCTCTTCCTTCTGGCGCTTCTCCGCCGCCGCCGCTGCCACTACCTCCGTTTGCTTTCGCTCGATCTCAGCCGCCTTGGCCGCTTCTAATATCCTCCTTCAGTACAGCCTCCGCTTCCGGGTGGCTGTTGCTTCCGATGCTTCTTTTGCATCTCTAAAACCTCCTGTTCGCGCTTCGTCGCTTGCTCCTTCTGGATCTTCTCTGCCTCCTCTTGCGCCCGCTTCGCCTCTTCTTCAAGCTTCTTCTGACGCGCAATATCCTCGAGTGCCTTCTCTGCCGCCTGTTTCTCTGCAAGCTCCCGCTGTGCTTTCTCCTTCGCATTCACTTCTTCTCGCCACTTTGCGACTCTTTCATCATCTAGCCTCTTCTTCTTCCTCGCCTCCTCATCCTCAAGAGCTTTTCTGGCGAGCTGTTTGGCTTGGAAAGCCATCGCATCATGAAGCGCCCAAGGGTCATCATCGGGCCCAATGGACTCTTCCACTGTCCACTTCGCTGCATGTTGCCCTGTTGCCCCTGCTGCAGCCTTTGGTGGCCATGCCTTGCCTTCCGCCGCGGCGGCTGCTGCTTTAGCCTGCGTCTCTGCCTTCAACTTATCTGCCGCGTCTTGCAATGACTTCAAACTTGTAGGTGGCATGTCGAAGCTGAAGCGATGCGGCTTGTGTAATGAAAATAGGTCGTTGAGTCTTGACACAGTCTAAATGGCAGCATTCGATCTTTAACAGGATTCAGCACGAGATTAAACACGCGTTTCCAGCGCGTCAAGGCCGGATCGTGACCCGGCAGTGAGCCAGTGCTGCTGCTGAAGTGAAAGGGGCCGTACTGTGCATTTTGTGTAGCATCAAGAACAGGAATGATTTGAGGCAGAAGAAATATGCTCGCAGTTGTAAGGCAATTCAGGAGAGAACGGGGTGGATGTCCTTCCTCATTCGCTCTTTGAGCTTCTTTATGATGGATGCCAAACGTTAACTGTTCTTGTTATGGCGCACAGAGAACCAATCCAAGAGTAACTTCTGTATGCTTGTTTCCAGTCACCGTGCTCCATGTGCAAGTCGTAAGAGTGTGTGGACAGGCCATAGGCGACCCAGCCCGGTGCGATGATCGAGTCTTAATGACGGGTGTCAGTGGAGAGCTAGAGGGTTGTATTATATCGGCTGTGATGAATGAGGCTGGGAAGATGGGAGGACGTTGAAAAACAGGCGAGGAAGTGATGGGAGGGAGGAGAGGAAGTTAAAGTGGGGAAAGGACGATTTCGCGCCTAAGTACACACCTGGTCCTAAGTTCAAGCTCCGCCGGATCTCATGGAACAGCGTGGAAGTGTGGACTTAGAGCATTAGCGCGGCCGGCGAGCAAGTTTCTCAAAAGAGAGCAGGATTCCAGCAGAGATATACAGCAGTGTAAGGAAGGCTGTAAGTTTTGCGAGAGTTGTGATGCGCCGGAACCTTTTGGGCGCGATTGCAGACACAATAGATCATTGATCGAACTTCACAGCACTTTGACAAACATCTGGAAATCGTTGGGACACATTTATAACTCATAGAATTATTGCCTACTTGTTGCCAACCTTTGAAAATGTTGCAGTCATCATTACAAGGCTTTGCAAGACCTTCGAATGCGCCATAAATGTGCCACAACATCCCAAACAGTGCAACAGCATGTAGTTTTCGGACCGAGTTGCTGATGTTTTCAAGTTCTTCTTCCTCTTCCTTCTGGCGCTTCTCCGCCGCCGCCGCTGCCACTACCTCCGTTTTCTTTCGCTCGATCTCAGCCGCCTTGGCCGCTTCTTCAAGTTCCTCCTTCAGTACAGCCTCCGCTTCAAGTTCCCGCTGCTCTTGCGCCTGCTTCTTTTGCATCTCTAAAACCTCCTGCTCGCGCTTCGTCGCCTGCTCCTTCTGGATCTTCTCTGCCTGGTCGGTTTCCTTCTTCTCTGCCTCCTCTTGGGCCCGCTTCGCCTCTTCTTCAAGCTTCTTCTGACGCGCAATATCCTCGAGTGCCTTCTCTGCCGCCTGTTTCTCTGCAAGCTCCCGCTGTGCTTTCTCCTTCGCATTCACTTCTTCTCGCCACTTTGCGACTCTTTCATCATCTAGCCTCTTCTTCTTCCTCGCCTCCTCATCCTCAAGAGCTTTTCTGGCGAGCTGTTTTGCTTGGAAAGCCATCGCATCATGAAGCGCCCAAGCGTCATCATCAGGTCCAATGGACTCTTCCACTGTCCACTTCGCTGCATGTTGCCCTGCCCCTGCTGCAGCCTTTGGTGGCCATGCCTTGGCTTCCGCGGAGGCGGCTATAGCTTTAGCCTGTGTCATCTCTGCCTTCAACTTATCTGTCGTGTCTTGCATAGACTTCAAACTTGTGGGTGGCATCTCGAAACTGGATCGATGTGGCTTGTGTAATGGGAATAAGTCGTTGAGTCTTGACACAGTCAAAATGGTAGCATTCGATCTTGAACAGGATTCAGCACGAGATTGACATGCGTTTCCAGCGCGTCGAAACCGGATCGTGACCCGGCAGTGAGCCAGCGCTGGGCAAAGGATTAGATATAATTGCTTGTCCACGCCATGTCTCTACGGAGTCTTAAATACACTTGTACGGTTCAAAGGGGGGCGCACTGCAAATGGTGACCCTGATAAAATAATGTATATTTTGACGCACTGATACGACGAGTTTGGACAATCTTAGAGTCCAGTGTATTTTAAAGGGGCTCTAACACGGTGAGGTTAGACACGACTTACAGTGGCGGCCAAATGAAATGCAACCGCCTAATTTTGGTGTAACTCCACGAAAATTTGGTCTGTTACGGCTGAACCCCATTTTCGTACTCGCCCAATTTGAAGTTTGCAAAAAATCTGTATGCACCATCTGAAAGTACATAAAATCTAGTGTCAAACACATCTTTTAAACTTGAAGAACAGACTACACACTGATGAGCTATGAGCCCGGCAATTTGTGGATTTTGGCTGCATTTGCAGAAAAGAGCGCCCAAAACCTCATTTTGCAATTTTGCATCCCCGATAGCTCATCAACGCCTTGTCCATTCTATAAGTTTAAAAGATGGGTTTGACACTAGATTTTATGTACTTTCAGATAGTACATGCAGATTTTTTGCAAACTTCAAATTAGGCGAGCACAAAAATGGGATTCAGCCGTAACAGCCGTAGCAGGCGCAGCTTACATCTGATTGCATGTAAACTGCATACCATAAAATCGGAGACCTCTATCGCTACCAAATCATCCCTTACACTGTGCAGAATTATCAAGTTTTCGTGGAGTTACACCAAAATTAGGCGGTTGCATTTCATTTGGCCGCCACTGTAGGGTCAATGGCAGCATGATGTATTTGTACATGTTGTGTAGCATCAACAACAAGAATGGTTCGAGGCAGAAGAAATATGCGCGCAGTTGTAGGAAAGAAACAGAGAACACGCCTCCGCATTCGTTCTTTCAAATCCTGTCTCTCGGTGGCGTGAGCTAGCTCCTCATCTGAGCTTTCGCGTCTCACAATGCCATCCGTCTCAAGTCCTACTTCAAATGAGTAGTCATAGAGAGCATCCGTGCGCCAGAGGATTAGCCACAGACATGGGGACCAGGCCCGGGCCTGCCGTGGCAGGCATCACAGCGCTACCAGGGTCCTGCTGAGCGGCAGCTTCTTCTGCGGCCTTCGCCTCGTCGGCCATCTGCTGCTTGGCCTCCTTTAGTCGCTCCGCATGCTCATCATCATCCATTTCCTTCCGCAACTTCGCCAACTTCTTGCGGAATCTCTCCGAAGCAGCCAAATGACTCCAGTCGTCCTGTCCGTTTGCGACAGTGCTCATCGATGTGTTTGAGACACCGTTCATACCATTCGATTCCGTGATTGCGACGCTACTCGTGCCATATGCGCCTTGCTGTGTCACACCTCCTGCAGCGACCTTCGCTTCGTCGGCCAACTGTTGCTTCATCTGCTTTACTAACTCCCCACGGACCTCGGCATCTCTCTCTTTCTCAATCTTCTCCTTTTTCTTCCAGTATTTCTGAAGAGGAGTTAACTGACTCCAGTCTTCCTCTTTATTTGCAGCAGTGTCAGTCAGTGTCTTGAAGGTGCCACTGATAGCAGTTGTGGGCTTGGTCTTCCCCGTTTTCTTATTGTTTTTCATGGTCGGAGGCGGATCGGTAGCCCCGGCCGATGGTGCCTTCTTGTCCTCCAAGTCCTTTGCCATCTTATCAGCTACTTCCTGCTCCCCCTTCTGTCGCTGGATCTCAGCTGCCTTGGCCTCCTCCGCCTTCTTCGATTTCGCCTCCGCCTTCAACTTTGCTTCCGCCTCCGCCTCGCGTTGCTCTTGCACCTTCTTGGCTGCCATGTCCTTCGCCTTCTTATCGGCGGCCTCCTGCTGCCTCTTCTTTCGCTGAATCTCGGCGGCCCTAGCCGCTTCCTCCTTCTTCGACGTTGCCTCCACTGCGCTATCTGACTTCAACCTGTCCGCCACGTCTTTCATGCTTTCCCTGCTGACAGAGTGTTCCGTTGGGACAGCAAGACCAAAACGCGATTTGACATCCTCCTCGAACAGCTTTGGCGACGACTCGGAAACGCGAATGAAACAGAACTCCTGACGAATAGCGTTGATCCGGATGACATCCTCCACGCCCAGCCGCCTTCCTTCCTCCAAACTAAGCGCATCGAGCCGAATGCATACCGCATGATAAGCACTGGTGAGCCACTCGTTGATGCCGTACAGCCTGCCGAAGACGATTTTGTCAATGGCCGAAGCAATAGGAGCAATTTGGGCGATGGCCAGCATCCTGATAGACAGGAAGCTCCATTTGTCTGCAATGTACAGAATGCCGGACCATTCCTCAACGGTGGAGGCTGGGTGCACGCCGAACGAGCTGTGTTGAACGGCCGGTCAGGTCAACTCTAGCATTAGTAACATCAAGGAAGAACGTACGTAGGGTATAAGATCGATAGAAAGAGATCAAAATCGTACGTGCTGACGTTTGCGAGGACCATGGGCTCCTGCTTGGAAAGCCCCTGTCCAGCGAAAGATGATGAATCGCGCTCAAAGAAGTACCGGTGCACGCTGTAGAGCACGTCTTCCACCTATAGAAATATATCAATAAGCACGCTGCAGAATCCACGCAAGGTATACACACCAAAAAGTAGATGTTCTCGGCAGGGAAGCAGAAGCGCTCGTGCATGGGGTAGGCATCAACGGGGGCCTGTGGAGCTTCAAACGATTTTGAATGCACGTCTCCCAGGGAAGCCTTCCTCCCCATTCTCTCGCTTTCAGGCAACCAATCCTCCTGCTCCGCTTGGGTCCAGAAGTTACTAACGACGCCCTGCGAAGCGCTCTGTACAGAGACGTTGGGGCTGGTCGGGGGGATCCCAGGGTTATCGTCGAAGGAGAATGCAGAGGACATAGACTCGAGCGAGGGAGACCGTCGTTCTAGAGAGGTAGACATGATGGTGGGTGTAGAGAACAAGATTGTGCTCCTCTTATCGTCAAAGTTCAGTGGGCGTCAAAGCCCACAGAAGAACACGTGCCCACGCCCACAACGTGTACAACACGGTAGACCGATGCTTATATCCATGAACGCGTGAGGGGATGCAATAGCTTGCATATAAGCTTCGTGTTCGAGTAAGAGATCAACGGGGATGTGAACAGAATCCTCATAGCTGGCGCCTGACATAAAGCTTTATTTTCTACCCTGGTTCCCTAGATAGAATGCTGAAATCAAGTTGTCGGTCCTTGAGGCCTTTGAGACGATTTATCCTCGAAGTTGCAGATATCGATCCAGAGTATGTCGAAGGACTTTGTAGTTTTAAAGAGGTAAACCGCAGGCAGCAAACCGTGACAGGCCGGTACAATTAGCGGCTCGGGTGTCAATCGACGTCAATCCGGCATACGTTCTGCTCGCCGCCCAGCGCTCAACGCTCAAATCCAGCGTTCAACGCTGCATAATCATACGGCGTTTCCACTTCACATCTACTGATCAGCGCCCGCACTGCTCTTGTGTCTTTTTTTAAACGATGCTTCCTGACCGAGTGGTCCCTGAATGTTTCGAGCAACATACATAGTAGGCGTGCTAGATCCACTGGAAAAGCCAGCTTCCCAACCCTCTTTTGAGAGTCTTAGTAACGAATTCATCATGCCCCGTGGATTCACCCAACCTCTAACGGCAGTAGCCTTTCGCGGCGCGCGAAGCGTCAGGGCGACCCCGCGCTGCAACGGGACGCGAAGCCCGTGGAGCAGCATCCGCAGCTGCATCGTGTGGGCCTGTTTGTAACGGCCGAGCTCGAGAAGGCGACGGCGCGCTGCCGTACGAAAGTACAGGCCATAGCGGATGACTGCCGCAGTCGCAACCGCCGCTTCAGGTGTGTACCTCCCAGTGATCGAAATGGCATCGAGTATGCGGGCGATTCTGATTCGTTCGATCCTGCTTCTAGAGACATCTCATGGGACCTGGAACACGATTGGCACAGGTGCCTGCATAATCCCAATGTCCCCTTGGACGAGCCCAAGTTCACGCCCGCGGCAGTTCGGCGGGTCCCCCAGATCTTCGACAAGCCAGTATTCTTCGAGAATAGTGTGGCGTGTTCTGATGTCATCCAGGGTGCGCTCTTTCCCTCTTTGTGCCTGAAAGTACATACTGATACTGGAACACAGGCCGACTGGGCGACTGCTGGCTCATTTCCGCGCTCGCGGCGGTCAGCACGCGCGAAGGCCTCATTGAGAAGATTTGCGTTGCTGTGAGTAGCACACGTCACCCACCTGTCATCTTATTACATTCGCAATGCTAATGTCCCACTCTGCAGCGTGACGAAAAAGTGGGCATCTACGGGTTCATTTTCTGCGTCGACGGCGACTGGCGTGATGTAATCATCGATGACCAGTTATTCATCATCGCCCCGCGCTGGGAGTCGCTCGACCAGAAGCAGCAGGCGCTTTACCACAACGACCGCGACAAATACGAAAAAATTGGGCGCAAGGGGAGTAATGTCCTCTACTTTGCAAGCGGGAGGAGCGAGAATGAGACGTGGGTGCCGTTACTTGAAAAGGTGCTTCTTGCTCTGTTGGATCAGTTGTTGTAGGCACTGATACTTTCACAGGCGTACGCAAAGTTACATGGAGACTATGACTCGCTCGAGGGAGGCTTCGCAAATGAAGGCATCGAAGATCTGACAGGGTGCGTCTCCCACTTCTACACTCCAAGCTAAACTCATCCCGCGACGACGCAATTTTAGGGGCATTCCTGACACCATCTGCATCAATGTGCGTGCCCCATCATCCCGGCCCCCCGCTCTAGCCAACTGATACTTGGATGTTTACAGGATATCATGGACCGGGAGCTATTCTGGAAGCAAGACCTCCTCCGTGCGAGCGAGGACATGCTCTTTACTTGCGGCCTAGGTAGCCCTGTCAGTACGCTCGAGTTTGATTCCACCGTAAAAGGCATCATAACCGGTGCGCCGTTTTGTATTCCAATGCTTCACTAGCGCATGCTTATTGACATTGGGGCCGTGCGGACAGGTCATGCGTACGCTGTGCTCAAGGCCGTCGAATTCCGGGGGAAAAGGTTCTTGAAGATCAGAAACCCATGGTAGTATTCCCATTTCTTGATTCGGGGTGTGTGCTGATTGCGATTGCGGCGGGGTAGGGGGAGCAATGAGTGGAAAGGCCGCTGGAGCGACGGCTCAGAAGAGTGGAACGGCGAGTGGCTGGGTGCGCTCAATGCTCTCGACCACAAGTTCGGCGTAATACACCTTTTCTGATTTATGTTTGTGGGGTCTCTGACGTATTTGACAGGACGATGGCGTGTTCATCATGGAATACGCTGATTTTTTGCATTATTGGGAAATCATCAAGTGCATGCAGCTCTTTGACGATACCTGGGTGCAGAGCAGCCACTGACTCAACGTGCGCTCGCGCCCGCTTACCAGCGCCTGGCAGTTCGGCGACGTATCGTGTAAGCCCACCCTTTCTGATTTTATGCCTCCCTCTCAATGCTCACGGAAACCCGTACTTTACAGACACATTCACCATTCCAAAGCGTACCGACGCTATCATTGTGCTCTCGCAATCTGACATACGGTTCTACGACGCAATGCGAAGCGCTTCATCATGGACGTTTGACTTCAAGCTTTTTATGAAGGACTCGGCACAAGTCCTCGGAAGCTCCAACTACTCGATGCAACTCCCGCGTACCGTGACGCTCAGCATTGAGTTGCAGCCCGGTGACTACTTCGTACACGTAAGTAGCATTTGCTGCCACTTTTGTCTTGCACAACTGACGCGTGCAAGCAGGTCAGGCTGAGCAGAGAAGTCAGCGGTGCGCAGCTGGTAAACCTAACGGACACCGCTTCGACCTGGCCAGTTGAGAAGATGATCGGTGTTTTGTCGAGGCTGGCACGTAACAAATCAATCGCCGTGAATTTTGATATCAAGTAAATTATGTCTCTTATTATCTTCGCTCCAATCACCGCTGATGTGCGTGTATGTTGCAGGAAATGGCAGCATCACCTTACCTTGCCTCTGGAGACATTTGCAGGGCAGGATCTCATCGAGGTGCACACTAAGCATTATGAACAGAGCGCACAGCGCCGTCAGACCTTGCAAGCCAAACTCGCCTCGATGGGCGATGTGCGCCCGGCTATAGATGGGACGGGGACGCAGTCGCCAGTGCGGGAGTCTGAGAAAATAGAGAAGACGGACGGTGAGAAGGATGAAGGCGAAGATGAAGGCGAAGAGCCGGAATCGACTGCTTTCTGCGATGGTTGTGCAGTGAGCACTTTTCAGCTGTTGTTTCCATGTCGTTTTGACCAAGGTCTTCAAGGCCGAATCAAAAGAACAACTCGTGGGTATTTGCTGGGTGTTCCCAGTGTGCCCAGGCTTCATTCTTTGTGGCCGTTGTGCTGCTGCTGGCATCCACAACGAACATCAGATGATCAAGGTTGATGATCTCAAAGATCTGCTAGTGACTGCGGCTCGGGTGAGTACAATTATGATTACGGGTGAATGCTTGCTAACCAACAGCCATTACAGGAGTTTGATAATCTAGAGGACTTTGACTCTGTCCTGCTTGGTCTGAGGGTGTACTCAAAGTGCCCGGTCAACATCTCCGGACAGCTTGCCAACGGATTGTCGGTCGGGTTCGAAAAGAAACCTTGAAGAGAACAATACACTTGCGTAGTCTCGTAATGAAAGCATGCTGGGGAAGGCTTGTAACGAAAGGGACATGTGCATTGGCAGTATGTGGATTGTACATATGTGTAAAAACATTCAATTATTTGAGTATACGATCATATAATGCAAGACATGCACTATTTTTAACGTCACTGGATTTGAGTCAATTATAACAGTGAATATGCTTTCTCTAAGCATCGTCCGGCGCCGGGCTCATGTCATATTCCACTTGTTCTAACTTCCTGTTCAAAGTCCCCTTAGGCCCATATTCACCCCACAAGACGCGTTCCTCTCGCTCTCCCTCCACGCGATCAGCCTCCTCCAAGATGTCTTCTTCTCGCAGCACTCCTTCAAGGGCGGCTCCTTCATCAATGTCCGACTCCAAGGGGACATGCATGGTGTCGGGGGGGTCCAAGGCATCAGGGAGCCGAATCAAAGGGGGATACATGGCCCGAGGTAATGACAAGGGTGAGAGCGGTCGAAGATGTAACGCGCAATGCCTATCCTGGGCTTCTTCTTCACTGGTCTCTTCTGAAGAGTCAGTCCTTTCTGCTGTTTGGTCATCTTCGGACTCGGTGTCGTCAATGTCGAGCCTCGTAAATAGCTCCTGAAAATAGCTCTCTCGTGTGCGACGAGTATCACCCATCATTTCTCTTGCGTGGTCGATTGCAGCAGGAGATATCTAAGATGCCAGATCATGCATCAGAATCAGCCGGCTGTGAAGGGAATGGACGAGAACTAACATTAGACGTATCAAACCGCCAGACCTTCGTGCGTCCCTTCATCGCACGCTCCTGCTCTCGCGAAGCAATGACGCGAAGCATGAGCTCCGTGACATATTGAACAACATGCGCGTGCAGAAACTGGATGACTTCTGCTGACATCTTCGACGCGACCTCCGGGTGACTTGGAGGGTGTAGAAGCACGTACATCCTAAGTTCAATGTCTGGTGTAAACGCTATGATTTAGACGGTAATGCAAATGGGAAAACTTACCTCGTGTACTTCGCCAAAGCCGAAAGGTGAAACAGTC